>VYZX01025104.1:19208-64780 GCA_013401335.1 Brachypteracias leptosomus
ACAGGGCTCTAGATGGTAAGGGGGCCCAAGCAAGCTGGCTAATATTCAAGCGCCTTTTCCTCCAGGCTCAAGAGCAGAGCATCCCAAAGAGTAAGAAATCAAGTAAGGGAGCTAAGAAACCTGCATGATTGGGCAGGGAACTAATGAATAGGCTTAAGTGAAAGAAGGAAGTACATAGAGCATGGAAGGAGGGGCTGACCATTTGGGAAGAGTACAAAGAGATTGTCAGAGGATGCAGGGATGCAACAAGGAAAGCTAAGACCTCCTTAGAACTAAACCTGGCGAGGGAAGTCAAGGACAACAAGAAAGGCTTTTTCAAGTACATTGGAGGTAAAAGGAAGTCTAGAGGAAATGTGGGCCCCCTGCTGAATGAAGCGGGTGCCTTGGTGACCGAGGATAGAGAAAAGGCAGAGTTACTGAATGCCACCTTTGCCTTGGTCTTTACTGCTAAGGCCAGCTCCCAGGGGTTCCAGACCTATAAGACCACAGAGGAAGTCTGGAGGAAGGAAGATTTTGGTTCAGTCGAGGAGGATTGGGTTAGAGAGCAGTTAAGCAAACTGAACATTCACAAGCCCATGGGCCCTGATGGGATGCACTCGCGAGTGCTGAGGGAGATGGCGGAGGTCATTGCTAGGCCACTCTCCATAATCTTTGAGAGGTCCTGGAGAACAGGAGAGGTGCCTGAGGGCTGGAGGAAGGCCAGTGTCATCCCTATCTTCAAAAAGGGCAAGAAGGAGGACCCAGGTAACTGTAGGCCGATCAGCCTCACCTCCATTCCTGGAAAGGTGATGGAACAGCTTGTTCTTGCCACCATCTCAAAACATGTTGTGGAAAGGAGGCTTATCATGAGTAGTCAACATGGATTCAACAAAGGGAAGTCATGCTTGACTAATCTGATAGCCTTTTATGATGGCACAACTCAATGGATAGATGAGGGGAGGGCAGTGGATGTGGTATATCTCGACTTTAGCAAAACTTTTGATACTGTCTCCCATGATATCCTTGCAGCCAAGCTTGAAAAGTGAGGCTTGGATGGTTGTGTGGTGAGATGGATTGGAAACTGGCTGAAGGACAGAGCCCAGAGAGTTGTGGTCAGTGGAGCAGAGTCTAGTTGGAGGCTTGTGGTAGTGTCCCCCAAGGGTCGGTCCTGGGTCCAGTGCTGTTCAATATAGTCATCAATGACCGGGACGAAGGGATAGAGTGTACTCTCAGCAAGTTTGCTGCTGATACAAAACTGGGAGGAGTGGCTGACACACCAGAAGGCTGCGCTGCCATCCAGCGAGACCTGGACAGGCTAGAAAGCTGGGCGGGGAGAAATTTAATGCAGTTCAAAAAGGGCAAGTGTGAAGTACTGCATGTGGGGAAGAACAACGCCATATATCAATACAGGTTGGGGGCTGATCTGTTGGAGAGCAGCTCCAGGGAAAAAGATCTGGGGTTTATGGTGGACAAGAGGATGACCATGAGCCAACCATATGCCCTCACGGCCAAGAAGGCCAATGGCATCCTGGGCTGCATTAAGAAGAGTGTGGCCAGCAGGTTGAGGGAGATTCTCCTGTCCCTCTACTCTGTGCTGGTGAGGTTCTGCCTGGAGTACTGTATCCAGTTCTGGGCACCCCTGTTCAAGAAAGACAGGGAGCTACTGGAGAGAGTCCAGTGCAGAGCCAGAGCTGAGTCTCTTTAGCCTGGAGAAAAGGAGACTGAGGGGTGACCTCATTAATGCCTATAAACATGTAAAAGGCAAATGTTGGGAGGACTGGGTCGGGCTCTTCTCAGTGACATCCAGTGATAGGACAAGGGGCAACGGGTGCAAGCTGGAACATAGGAGGTTTTGGGTAAACATGAAGAAGAACTTCTTCGCAGTGAGGGTGACAGAGCACTGGAAGAGGCTGCCCAGAGAGGTTGTGGAGTCTCCTTCTCTTGAGACATTCAAAACCCACCTGGATGTGTTCCTGTGTGACCTGATCTAGGTGATCCTGCTCCGGTGGGGGGGTTGGACTAGATATTCTTTCGAGGTCCCTTCCAACCCCTAATGTTCTGTGATTCTGTGATCTCAGGTTCCAGCTGAGGAAAGGGGAGGTTAGGTCTTCAGTGTGGATTTACAAAAGACATATTCTATATGTCTCATCAGCCAAAAGTTAGAAGAAGGGTTTTTTCCAGCTTTTCTAGAAATATTCACTCTTTGGTTGGCTTGGAACATAGGAAACTGAAGCCCCAAAGGGGCACTACTGTGGAGTCTGAAAATGCAGATTTGTCTTGTAAGTCCTAGTGTATCTCAGGTTTGGTAGGATCTACCACATTTATAAAGAATTCAGACTTTGATGGAAAAAAAGTGCCATTTTGGAAAGGACTTGGGGATTTTTCAGCATGACAGATGCTCCTGTGTAAGTGTAAGATTTATTATCTCCTTATATATGTGGGTAGCTGTCTTATAAAAAGGTATTTTGACTTACTAAGTCACTGCGATAAAGTGGAATGTGCAGACACAATACTTGACTGCTCCCACATGCATATTTCACCTTTATTAAATCTTATTACAATTAATATCTTAACCATTCTTTTCTAGCACAAACACTCTGTGCCTGTAAGAATACATGCGACAGCCAGTAAGCCTTTTAGCACACTATTAATCATCAAACCCAAGGATTAGTAAGAAGCACATTTGCATTTTATCTCTAATTTTTCCTATTTTTTCCCCCGTCCTTTTTTTTCTTGCAGGCACAGCTGTCTCAGGCTTTAAATGGTGTTTCAGATAAAGCAAAGGAAGCTAAAGAATTTTTGGTTCATCTGAAAAACTTATTGCAGCAGATCCAGGTAACTGTAGAATATTAGCTGTTTTGGTAATACAATAATCAATAGAACTGAGTGAATAATTTATTTGATGACTTTGTCTCCTGTGCTATTCTCATCTTTCCTGGAATCATCTAACCTTTCTTGAATGGATTTGCTAGGAAAAATTATTCATCAGATAATGTCTGCAAGTCCCTCTTAGCTTCTTGATGGTTTGCTGTTTATTGCAAGAAGCTGATATTCAATACTGGACATCTGAGCTGTGTTGATTAGTATTTGATTGAATCCATTGGTCAGGCTTCCGGGCTCCTTCCTGTCTGCAATTGCTTGAATTGGGCATTTAGGATAAGTTCTCACTTTAACACATTCAAAATTTACTACTTATTTTTCTTCTTAACGTTTTCTAAAAATGTACTTGTTTCTGGACAAAATCCAGTTAACCTGCTTATTAGAGTATTCGTAGAAAGTAAAAAAAAAGAAGAAGAAACAAACGATGCCAAATTAATGTGGCCATTTATTGAAGCAGAAGATATTTTCATGCTTATAATTGCCCAGCTTTAATAGTAAAAGAGGGCTCATGGTGAGTGCAGTAATTGAGGATACAAACTCAAAAACCAAAACAAGTCCCATTTTCAACTAAATTTAGACTCATCAGTGCTGGAGGTCAGATGATCTTCGAGGTCCTTCTCCCCCTGCAGAGTGTGGCTGAAGTGTGCCACTGTAGTTTGA
This sequence comes from Brachypteracias leptosomus, assembly GCA_013401335.1. Classification (NCBI taxonomy): domain Eukaryota; kingdom Metazoa; phylum Chordata; class Aves; order Coraciiformes; family Brachypteraciidae; genus Brachypteracias; species Brachypteracias leptosomus. Next base: position 22,728 of record VYZX01025104.1, read on the forward strand.
GCTGCAGGAGGGGTGTGCCATGTTATCTGCAGCAATGGTGCTCTGCAGCAGTGGGTTTTCTGTGGGTTAGACCTCATCTGCTCTACGATATGCCTGCTCTGCTGCTTGCTCATCGAAAAGCAAATCCTATGCCTGTTAGTAACAGAAAGCCAAAGCATAAGTCCAAAAATCTATTTAATTTACAATTTAATCATTAAAATATTCCACTTAATGCTTCAGATGATGAATTTGTACCATAAATGCTGCCCAAGCTCTCAGGTTGCCACAGGGCAGCATAGCTACCCACCCTCACAGGAGCCTTCTGTGGCTATGTGGGAAAGACAACAAACCAAGACTGAGAAACTAAAAAAAAAAGCACGTCTAACTAAAAGAAACCAATGTGAAGCCACCATTGGCACCTGTCATGTGCCATGTTTAGATACAGTGTGAGGTTTCTCTCAGCTGAATTTACCCATTTAAAAGTTATGTAGCTCATCTAACCTAGTCATTTAGGCTTCTCTCATTGTCCAAGGAGAAGGACAGGCACCTCTAGAGAGCAGTTCTTCTTATAGGTATGAACAGCTATTTTAGGATGGGATAACTCATCCGAAACAGTAGTCTATCACTAGTCTTTTCTTGAGTCACCTAGCTCCATTTAAAATGTATTTTTCCTTCCTAAAACCTAAAGGTGGCCTATTACAACTATTTATGACTATGCTGTAAAATCCTTTAATGTGTCTCAATAAAATCACTGCCAAATTGCTCTGCATAAGGGAGCTGCTGCAATTAGATCAAAAGACCAAGTGTTCTATGTGATGCTGATCATTGCTTAAAGTGCTAAAGGAGGACTCAGAAGAGGGAATTGTATCTGGCAAACATCCTCTAACATTTAGGCACATCTGGGCACAAAGATGGATCTGACCCTCACATGTTGAGCCAGTCTCTCTCCTGAGCCTGTCATAGGACATCAAATTTCAGCAAACCTAAACAGCAGAACTAAGCAGCTGCATATGTATTCATAAGTAAAACAAGGCAAGGGCACAGCTCTGAGATGATCACCTGCACACTTTAACCCTTATAGGAGCTCCCTGACATGATTTTGTCCCATGACAAATTGCACCCTTCCCAGGTGGTACCCAAGCAGCATTTGATGTTGGCACATACCAGGGAATGTGCCTGGTGGGCAGGTTTGGTACAGCCACACTATTTGTGGGAAAAGGGTTTAGATGTGTCATGAGTAGATCTGTGCCTCTTGGCATCTGAATCAAAAAAGCAGTTCTTGGATTGTTATTGGGAGAAATAGATGTAGACTTTGTGTGTAGATTTATACCCAGAACCATGTATCTCAGAGCAGGTTGCTTCTAATAGAAGTCTTATGATGGTTGCTGCACATACATACAGATGTACCTTCAGCAAAAGTGTCTTTAAAATGTATCTTTACACAAAGCAGTAAGCAATATGTACATTTTTTTATGTTGTCTCAATGAACAGCAGACCATACAGCCGTCTCCACTCTTTATCTCCTCTCTTAGTTTGCCAGAGCTACCAGGATCTGTGCTTTTATCTTGCCTGGGGCAGTTTGCAAATTCATAATCTGCTTTTCTTTCCCTGCTTTGCAAATGTGTTGTTTCCCCTTCTTTTTTCCTTCCCTTCTTTCTGAGGTCACTTTTAAATCTCTTGGTCTTTTTTCAGAAACTGCCAGTTCCTCATTGCCCCTGTTGTTTCCTTGCTCATCCTTGTTGCTGTCATTATCTGATTTTCACATTTTCCCATCTGCTGTTACAATTTCATTCTTTCTCACTTGAAAGAGGCACATCGCCAAACACCCTATTTGATGTGTGAACAGAAAATGAGGAGAGAAATCATGTATTACAGCCATTGACTGATTCAGGCTCTGTACACAAAACAGCATTTCAAGAGTAGCTGGGTGGAAATGGGCTTAAGGGGGAGTTGGGTGTGATACAAGCCGAGGAGGAAGAGATGCAAACAGGAAGAGTCTAAGACAAACCTGTGAACAGTAACTGAGCTGTCTGGTGTCTCTCCCTCCCACCCATCTTGCTGGCAGGTCTAGGACTGTGGTGGGGGCTTCTCAGAGAAGAATGAGCCTGCATCCCTCAGCTGGAGAAGAGGATGCACGGGTCGCAATGAGAGAAGGGAATCGGTGCTGAAAATTTTGCTCTCAAAAGAGCGATGACAAAGCAAACAAACAGAAAAGGAGAAAAAAGCATAAGGGAGCTAAGAGATAGTAGTGAGTTAAGGGTGTGTGATGTTCTACATAGAGAGGCATGTCCTTCAACATGTGTTTAAAATCTTCTCACATGTAATGCTTTTTTTTTTTATTTGAGAGGAAAGCTGATTGGACAACTGAACATCTCCTTGAAAGAGGAGCTTGAAAAAATTTTCCTTCCTCTATTTTCATGAGCAGAAGCAAAGGAAGTGAGGAAGAGCCTCCCTTTGAATGGGTGCTACAGCATCAGTTCCATGGCCAGAGAAAGCTGTCCCTAGGAGGAGGGGCAGCTCAGGACCTTGTAACACCATCTACTCAGATTTCTACAACTACATCAGGTTCTGTGGTAGCATGGTTTGTTCCCCATTGGTAGGATAGGAGTTTATGTAATGTTAGACTGATACCCAGGCCGTACTCAAGGCTCAAGTGTTGTATATCTCAGATGCTGGCCTCTGCCTAGCAGAAAGTTTTAAACCACAGTGTGAATAAAAAACTGCCATGTATTATCTTTTTTTAAAGTTATTCATAGAATCATAGAATGTTTTAGGCTGGAATGGACCTCTAGAGGTCATCCGGTCCAACCTTCCTACACAAGTAGGGACATCTCTACCTAGGTCAGGTTGTTCAGAGCCTCATCAAGCCTGACCTTGAATGACTCCAGGGATGGGACCTCTACCACCTCTCTGGGCAGCCCATTCCAGTGATCTATCACCCTCATATTAAAGAACTTTTTTCTAATATCCAGTCTAAATCTATCCTTTCCTAGCTTAAAACCATTACTTCTTGTCCTATCATTACAAACCTTCTTGAATAGACCTTCCCCTGCCTTCATGTAGGCCCCCTTCAGGTACTGGAAGGTCACTATAAGGTCCCTCTAGAGCCTATTCAGACACGTCTCTACTGTCAAGTGCTAGCTATCTTGAAAACAGTACTTGAAGCAATACAGAAATCACAGGGATTTGTATCTGGTCAGTTTCCTTGTAATAAGCCTGTAGACCAGATTCTGGTTCATAATTCTGTTCTAATTGCCACAGTGTAGAGCTAGTGATTTCAAAGTTACTTCAGTGGGATAATTAAAACAGAATGGGACAGAATCCTCTTATGTATATGTATGCACTGTGTATGTTAGGTTTAGCTTTTACATTATGTCATACTACCTCTGTTGTCCAGAAAGTGCCAGTAAATCAAAGTTTTAAGTAAGCTTATTTGTTGCATAGCATCTTAGTGTTTCATTTTATAGCATGCAGCTATTACTGTTACAGCTATAGTGAAATCAGAAAGGCAACAGAAATGCTGAGGTCTTGAAAGGAAATCTTATCTGAGTAGAAAAACAGAAGAATGAGCAATAGCTTAAATGTAAAATATGCTTTCTTTGATGAGTGTGACTCTCACCTTCTAGGAGAACGGGTTGGATTATGAAGCCTGTCTTGTTGCTCAGTGTGATGCCTTGGTTGATGCATTAACACGACAGAAGGCAAAACTGCTCACAAAGGTGACCAAAGAACGTGAGCATAAGCTGAAGGTGAGCATAACTCTTATCAGCTGAGCACAGCTGCTGATACCTGATGTTACAGTGCCTTTTGTCAGGTCCTCAGCCCTTTACACTGTGAAAATCCTAGTGACCAAATCCTAAAGTCCTTTAGCAGATTCCAGTTCAGCAGCTTAGTGTAACTGCTCGCACACTTAAAATGAGGCATATACTTCAGTTGTTTGCTGAATCAGGCCATCAGTCTTTATTTATCTATTGGTTTGGGGCTATCTTTTGAGAGGTGCTTATCAGTGAAACCTGTGTGTGATTTGGATTCTGGGACCTTCTGCCCAAGTAAAATGTTGAGACTTTTGTGTCTCTTCAAACCTTTGAAATTCAGACAAGCCACCTCCAGAAATCAGTGTGTCACTTGAAAGATATTAAAGAAATGCAGTAAAGAGGGGTGGGGAAAAGAAAGCTATAAATGGTTGAACAAAGTGGCAGTCAAGAAATGTTTAAATAGACACAGTTCTTGAAATGCTGAACTGCATATGTGATTTTGAGGTATTATAGTGCCAGTAACATTGACAATATCTAAGACAGAAGGAAAAATTGAAGAGAAATATCTAACATGGCAAGCAATGAATAAAATCCACCTGAGATCGGCATTTAATAAACTCCATGCTTAACAAGGACCAACACTTAGGACGTACTCCTAACAGCACAGCTAATCCAGCAGTTTATTCCTGTTTGGCTGTTGTACCTCAGGAGTTGTGCTCTTGAACGTAGTGGTATTAGGCCTAGTCTACAGCCATGTGGCAGCAGAATCATGTCTAAAATCTGGAAAAATGAAATGCAGCTTTTTTATTTCTTAATCCTAGCAATGTGTTCTTAAGCAGAGCAGGATCAATGGTGAATTGTGAAAGAATGGTAAGAGTATAGTATAGTCCATAAGAAGCCACTCCTGCAGTTATCCTCTCTCATATTTGCCTTTTAAGTGAAGGATTTTTTAAAAGCTCGGAATTCAGTGAAAGTGTGATTGTAAATGTGAATGCTGCAAATGTAGAAACATGTTCTGTGCTCTTTCTGCCCTAAGCAAGCCTGATCTTTGTGCAATTAATCTGCTCTGAAAATTGAGATTCCCTGTGCACAGCATTTTGCCAAGCTAATTATCGGTATTTACAGTACAGAGCAAGTGAGTGTAGCTGATGGAGATACGGCAATGGCCATATGGCAGCTAAATTAAGCATAGCTTTAGCACACTCTTCCATTCGTTGTCTCTTCTGAAATAATCTTGTAGAATTCACTCTAAGCTGAGGCAGTCACCAGAACTGTACTGATGCTTGTTTTCTAGGTTGTCTGGGACCAGATAAATCACTGTACGCTGAAGCTACGGCAGTCAACGGGGCTTATGGAGTACTGCCTAGAAGTTATCAAAGAAAATGATCCCTCTGGGTTTTTACAGGTATTTTTTTTTCCTGATGTTCTGGGGAAAAAAAAAGACAAGACATTAAATTTAAATGGCTTTGCTACTTAGTCTCTTCCACCTCTGAGGCAGGTTTACCTTAACTCCTATTAGTACTGTCTAAAAGCTCAGATAGCCAAGTGACTGCATGGATGTCCCAGCAAAAGGATGGCTTTGAACAGATGCACTCTGACCAAGATGTGGAGTTAACAGTCACACCATCTCCCTTACTGCTGACATCTTTCCTCTCGCCAGCCCTTCCTTCTGGGCAAAAGGAAAGATGCTGTGCGGTTAACGGTAACTTTCTGCAGAATATTATTTTATTCTCATCTGAGAAACCCAACCCAGGGCCTCACAGAGCTCTCTAATTTGGAAAGGTCTATGACTCAGCAGAATAGTACTTATCTTTTTGCTTTTCTCCTTTGCATTACTCTTTCCAGTGTGAAAGAGTCCTTTCAACACCTTCCCTGAGAGGAAATCTACCCTTAAAGGCTTGCATGTAGCTTTGCTTCACCAGGATTGCTGTACCTCACAGGGCTACAGGACCTGTCTTGTATCTGGAGGATCCAGGTACCCACTCTTTGCAAAATGTGGCCTAATCAACAATTGCCTTAATTTGCAGGATAATTTTTCTTAGCTGCAAACAGTGAAAGTGTCTGTTGATGAGATAAAGCATAAGAGGTTTATTATCCAACTAATTATTTTGCCTAGTTAATTCTATTATTTTTATTAATTATTTTACTTTGCCCTATTAGTTTTGTCACCTTATTAATTGTCTAAGAAAGACACATCAAACAAAATTATCTGCACGTGGCTGTCAGCTGAACAGGGCACGCTGCACACATGAATGCATGAATGTCAGGGGGCTGCCACAGCATCCCTAAAAACCAAGACAAGAATTAGCCAACTTAAACCTACTAGCACTCCAGATTGATTCTTACTGTCACGTGTGGTCTCAAGCAAGAGTGAGGAGTGTGTGGTGTGTATTAATCTCAAGACTACACAGATTTTAGCAGGCTGTTGATTGGATATTGCAGGACAAATGAAGGTTTTAGGTTTTACCTATGCACTAGCTAGACATATGCTTTGTGTTCATTTCAGCTTACTTTTCCTGTAACCTTTATGGCTTCATTCTTTGCAGTCACCTTTTATAAGAAAATACTTTTGTTTTTACCCTTTCCTGATTTATCTAATGATGCTTTCAAGGCAGCCAGCAAACACTAAGGCACTTCATTACTTAGAGCAACTATTCCTGCAGACAGGACATTGAAACAGAGTCAAGGGATCCAGCGCCCCAGTAAGTGACTCCAAGGTTGTAGGAAGGCTATGAGACGCTCCTCCACTTACTGCACAGACTGATCAGAAGCTGTTGATGCAGGGCTCAGGCAGGAGCATCTTCCAATAATAGTAGTGAGGAAAGGTATCTGAACTCCTGCAATAAAGGAAAATTCTCTCTGAACTATCCAGAAGAAAATTTTCTTCCCTGTGACTTACAGGAAGCTCGCTGGGAGGGACTCCAAATGTCCGAACAGCAGTTTCACTGAGCTCAAGTTCATTGATTTGCACAGAGCCAGGATTTCACGTTCAGAAGAGTCCATTGCAATCATCTTAGTCTGCCTCTTGGCCTAATTATCTGTGGGATGAGCTAGAGCAAAGCTTTAAAAATGAAATTCAGTTTTGATGTAATGATAGAAAATTCATCATATTCTTTCAAAATCTATCTCACAACTTAGCACAATCATTGTGAGAAATATGTGCCTTCCTTGCCATTTGATTTTTTGTATTCCTTTCAGCTTTCATCCACTGAATCATCTCTGCTGAATGGAGAGACCCTCTAACATTTAAGCCTCTCTTTGTGCAGCTGCTTTTTAAACAGGAGAGCAAAACTAGACTATGCAGATCAGAGAACAGAGTATGGAAGTATATGTGGCATTCAGAGGCATGATATGTAACATAATCTTAACAGGCTTTATAAATGAGATTTTTACTCTCGTAGCCTAAGATGAGATTTGTTTTGAAAAGACAAGATGAAAGGATGCAACATAAAGGGACCACACCCCAAAACAAACAGATCTCATCTCAGCTGTTGTGCTATCATATTCCTGCTTTCTTTGTACTGTATCTCACAGGCATTCTGTCACTTTTAATGTATACATCTGCCATTTCATCATAAGCCTGATACTCTCTTTCAGATTTCGGATGCTTTAATCAAGCGTGTTCAGGTATCTCAGGAACAGTGGGTCAAAGGAGCCTTGGAGCCAAAAGTGTCTGCTGAGTTTGACCTGACTCTGGATAGTGAACCTTTACTGCAGTCGATTCACCAGCTGGATTTTATTCAGATGAAATGTAGGGGTGAGCTTTTATGATTTTATTTTTTCTGGTTTTCATGAATGTGTTGAAACAGTGCTGGGAAGGACAGGGGCATAGAGGAAGGAAAGTGGAACGATTTGAAATTGCCTGATAGTTTGAAAGGGTTTTCAAGCAAACTCAGATTACGGGACGTTTCCTAGAAAGGTGTGCTCACCTCAGATGCAGTGACCTGAACAAGAACAAACATAGATACCAGGTGCAATTAAAGATATGAAAAGATAGATTTTTCAGAATAGGGCCATCTGTCAGCTTTGAAGATTAAAAAGACATTAGAGGCATGAAAGTTTATGCCATTTTACAACATTACTAGATTTAACATGATTAATTCAAAATACCACTTACCCCTATCTTTTCAGGAACAGCTGAAGTAGTAAATAAATATTCCACCCCACTCACACATATGCTTGAACAGGGAAAAAAGAACCATCCTTTGACTTATATCTGGACTGCACTGTGAACAGTGCCCAGCTTAAAAATAAATGTGAGGAAGAGATTCACAAGGAGAAAGGAGCTCCATGGCTGTGCTCTTCCCTGATTCCAGGTATCTGAATGGTTCCGAGGGACACACTAAAGGAAAAGGAGGTTAAAAAACTTATTTAAAAGCAGAAGCTTATGAACAGTAGATGCCACTGGTGAAAAAAATACTAACTTCGTGTGCTTATAATGAGCTTGGTTTATATGGAGCAGTATGAGAACTGCATCAGAATTAGGTAGATTCGTAGACAGGGTAGCTTTGAAGGCCATTGTGGTCCCTGGGAATGATGCCATTAACTTCCCTCAGTGGTGATTCAAGCCTTAATTATACATGTGGGTGAAAGGGTAGAGGCTGCCAGAAGTCAGTGAATGAGTTAAGGGTAATTGTGCTGTGATGTCAGACGTGCTTTTTTTTAACTCCAAGCAAGCATAAAGATTTCTGTTCAGTTTATCTGTTCTCTCTGGGCCTAATTCTGAACCTAGGACACCCAAGATGAATTAATTGGGGTGGACAATTTGGCAGATAAAATTTGTGGGGAAACAATGGATAAACAGCTAAAGGCCAGAATCTGCTCACCAAGAATAGTTTGCATCTTGGCATAAACAAGCTGTGTTAAAGTTATTCAGAAAGCACCTGTGAACTGCTCCTTTGAAATGCTGACAGCCAGGAAAGTGCAGTCAAGAGAGGAGTATCACTGATAAAACTCCAAACACTGTCTGCATTTGTCTTATTAAATCAATTTATATTTAATGCTGGCCATATTTAACACTAATCTTCCACTACTCTCCTCCACAAACATAAAAAATGTAGTTAAACTATCCACTTAGATTGCTAATTAACCACAGGTCACTTGAGGTAAGGGCAGCTTAGGTATTTGGCTTTTGGACATTCATCTGGCTTTAAGCTTGAAGAATTACAAGACTTTAATTGAGCCAGATTCACTGGAGCTTTATGAAAGATAGTGCTGTCTACTACACTCATTTATCATACGATTGCAGTGAAGCTCTGGTACTGAGCTAGACATGGGCTGAGGAGCAGAGAAGAGAGCAGGACTTCTTCCCAAAACACAGAGCTTACAAACACCCTGGGGCTTTGCTCCCCAAAGGTACCTTAACAGTTAGCCCTCAGAAAGGGCTTATCTTTGAGCTGTCTTGGCCTTGACCAGGGACTATCTGTTGCATGTAACATCAGGTTGGTGTGACCATGTAAGAATGGTGAAAATGGTGTTAACCTGGTCACCATTCCTGAAGGTGCATAAGGGAAGGCATTATTCCCCCTTACACCTTTGTGTGCCCAAGCAGAACAAGCCACCGACCAGTCCCAAGCTAACTGTCATAGGTATTGAGGACTGTTTAGTATATAGAGGTGTATTTGCATTTTTCAGTTTGACAGCAAACCTACTTGCATTTGAACTGCTCAGTCTGACACATTGGCATTTTTCTGAAATTTTACCTCTATGACCTCAACCAGCTCTGCATTATCTTCTCAGGCATAGTGGTCTTGCGTCTAGAAATACAGGTACCACAGAGTAAACAACTCAGTATTTCATCAGTGACCACTCAGACCTACTGGCAATATCACTTTGCTGACTGTGAGAAGCTGGTGTTGCAAGGCAATGCTTTGCTATTTATCACCATCAGGACATGTATATCTCTGAGCCTTCAATTTCACAAATTAAAATCTATGTGTCTCTTCACATCTGCTCCTCTTTCTCCAATCCTACCCCAGAGCACCAAGTCATCAATCTTTGACAAATGCTGGTGTTGAGGGGAGTGTTATTGAGTCACTGTACTGGTTGATCTGATGAGTAGATGCACTGAAGCCATCAGAGACAATCTGTAAAGGGAGTTTTGGGGAAATCTACAAGAATAGGGCCAGCATGGCTTTTCCAACTGCAAGCTGTTTTGTTCCAAAAGCTTTGCAATGTAAGGTCTATACTATTGCTATCAATGCTTAGTGCATGGCTGAATTTCTATATTTTTTTCAAACTCTGGCCTCATTCAACCTCAGTGAGCTTGCATGGGTCATTTAGAGTGAAAGCATGCTTGTAAGTAAACATTGATTCACTCTGTTAGACAAAGAAGATTGAAAATGAGAACAAATCACATTACATTTGCTTTGATGACTTGTTCATGTACCTTACTGGTAGACTCTCTATAAGCCCATATCTAAAGCTCATCTCAATAAATAAAGATCAGGGAGTATTTTTCTTTTTACAGAAATAAAAAACAATTTGGTAACAAATTAAATGTGCAGAAATGTAATAGGTGCAGAAATAATGCTTAAGCGGTCATGTTGATCAAAGGGTCTCACTTGATAGCCCTTTGGCAAGAGTCCCATGCTCCCCAGGCTAGCTGACCTGCTGACACACATACACAGCTCTAGAAACTGCTGGTGTTTTGAGCTTTCCCAGTTCCCTTTCCTCTGACCATATTTTGTTCTCTCTGTTGCTGTTTTTGAGTGCCTCAGCACAAAATTCCAGTCCTCTTTGATGGCTGGCTCAATGTGCACATCCCATTTTCTCAGTTCAAGCTATGGGCACAGGCAAATATGTATTCCAGGTTTGTTTTGTTCAAACAGCTGGAACTGTCATTTAAATTGGAGAAACTAGTTACAAAATAGGAAAAAATACAGCTGCTCTCTACTTTTCTGTACCACCTCTGAATACTCTCTCATACGTCCCTTCTTATCAGGAGTGACTCCTTCCCTATTCCGCAAACCACTCCATGAAGATTCCCCAGACACATCTCCTGCTGCAAATCTTCTCTGCTTCTCCAGCCATGAGCTGCACAGCCCTAATAATGAAAGAATAACCATTTCATTGTAGGCTTTATGCCTGGTTCTGTCTGCTCTGTGTCATGGACCAAGGTCTTTGTGGTCTTTCCTTCTCCCTTGATAGTACTGTTGTTAGGGCACTTGCTGCAGCAGTGACTCAATCTCTGACAGGGCCATACTGCAATTTTGCAGGACGTCAAAGTTTTCATGTTTCTGAGGGTCCCATTCTTTCACTGCATTTAGTCCTTTAAAAATTAATCTGGGAAGGTGGAGGGCATCATTACGCAACTTGCTTGTCAAGATGACAAATAACAGATAACATCTTAGAGCAGCCCTAATCTATCCTGAGAGGAGATCAGCTGCAAGATACATTGAGCAATGTGTTTTTGAAACTGCTGAGTTGACGTAAGACATCAGTATCACATTTTTTGCTAAGTGTTACCTGCATGAAGCACTTTTAAAATAGTGGGGCATCATTCGGCCTCATTAATAGGTCTTGCTGTGCCAATGCAGCAACATTTCTCTTTTTATATTCTTAATCTTTTCCTTCAAAAACTCTCCGGAGGACTTTAAGTTGAACAGTAAGTGGGACAGCACTGTAATTTAACATATGAGTTGTCTTTTTTTCTGACACTTAGCCTATATTTTTCTTCCTTAGTCCTGTCCCATTGCTCTTCACTATGAAGTACATCCCAGTGTCCCTATTATTCAACTTGCCTTGTGCTTTCCTGTGACTTTTACAACAAGTGTTCACCTTTTCTTCTCCTAGAGGGAATCTGAGATCAAGGCAAATCTCTGTACATCCGCATCCAGGGAGGAGGCAGGAGGGCAGGGACAGCAAACATCATCCAGCAAAGCTGCACAGCTGTTTGATGGGAGCTTCTTACCTCTCCTTCAGCTACCATAGGTTGTGCAGTTCAGGTAACAGCCTGGCCCAAAGTCAGTAGGAGGCTGATAAGGATTACTCACAAACATTTGAATATCCAGTGACACTGGAGTAAAGAAGCCCAGGCACTTCCCCATAGTATGTGTGACTCTCACAGGTAGGTCCAAAATTCACACTTCCCCTGGGAAGTGGGAACAGCAGCACTTTACTGTATGAAAACATATTTCAAACCTAGATGAACATTCCTATTTCTGTGATTAAAAAGGGCTCATAGAACACTTGCTCTCTCAAAAAAAAATTCTTTTTTTGCAGCCTTGTGCATTACATGAACAGTCCCCAAAAGTCTCTCATCAGTGTTTCTAGATTTTTGCAGAGGGTTGGAGAGTTTAGTGGTTTATTCAGAAGTGAGAGGGTGTTGTCTATTTTGCACTTTGTAAATTTCAGGAACTAGGTTTTCATCCAGTTTTGCCAGAGGGATTCTCAGAAGTGGGGAGGACCCAGTGGATGCCTCCTGAGAGGGTTAACTGGTTAGCTAAAGTGACAGGAGAGTGGATGGCTGAAACAGCCCTGTCTTCTCCCAGGCTCATCAATCACTGGAAATACACAGGCTAATAAATACAGACAAACTCCTAAACTTAAAATGGTTCACTTAAAAAATCCCATTACCTCTGAATTCCTTGTTTTCAGATTTTTGACTCTTGTCACATTTCTGTTACTTCTTCAGACACAGTGTCTCCTAGAGAAAAGTCTGAACTTTCCATGTGAAAAAACATGCAGGTTTTTATTTATGACACCCTCTGAATCATCCTTAAATATCAAGGAATAGGAACAAGGCATTTTTTTTCTCTTTTCACAGAAAATCTTCAAGATCTAATTTATAAAGCTCTTTTGTTTCAGACCACAGTCATTCTTCTAGGCTACCAACCATCCACATTCACTGTGGTGATGGATAATGCCAGCAGAAAGCCACAGTAGCTTCTGCACTGTTTATCACAAGTGTGATGTTGACTTTCATGTCACTTCCAAAGTGGGGGTGAAGCCTTAGCCCCGTCACACAGTAGTATCCATTTTCCTAGACTGCTTGGTACACAAAATGTGAACAGTCCTTTTTTATCCAGAGAGGTAAAATAGGATGAAAGTAACAGCTCAAGGGCTTAGCTCTCATGCAGACAGAGGGAGGAAAATAAACTAGAGGCTCAGGCAGAGTAGACAAAAGAAGAGCAAACTGACATTGTTAAGAGCTAAGTCAATGAATGCTCTGAGCACTCAGCTCCTTTTGAGCCACTGTCAAGCTCTGTAGAAATGATCCTGAACGGTGAAATTCAGCCTTGGGCAGAAGACCAGTCAGGGTTTATGCATCACTTACATCCCACTTAACCTGTACTATCTCAGCAGTGTGCAAGACTTATGCCAGATCTCTCCAGAAGACCAAATTTTCACTTAATTTCCAGCAAAGAATGAACAGTGAGAGTTTAGTTGTGTTTAGCAGAGATGGTGTGGTGGAGTACTCTTTCCCACAGAGGCATGGCTGAATGTTTTACTCTGTTTATTTTTAAGATGCTGGTCTGGTCAGCAGTCTCTTGGTGTTTCTCCTGAGCAAGTCACTAAAAAGGCATTTTAGTAGATAACTTCACACCTGCATTTTCCAAGAAGAGAAAGCCACAAGCAGTGTCCTGTGGTGCAGAAGTTCCTTTTGCTACCTGGACCAAAATTTAGATGAAATTTGCAAATAAAACCATTTTCTTCAACATTTTCTTTTAAGTATGACTACCATAAGGATAGTATATCCAAGGTGGTTTTGATAAAAACTGGGGATGAGGGTGGGTGTATTAGATTAGATTTAAAAAGAAGCCCTATTGTGAAGAATTGTTTTCCTGCTGTCAGTGGAGTTCAGGCTTTATCTCGCTGCTGTGCAGGGTGGAGCAGCTGCTCTGCTGGTTAATAACCCAGTTCTTCATTAACAAGCTGGGCTTCCTGGCAGCACTGTGTCTCACATGTTGTCTCTTGGTTGGAGACACCTCCTACCACTGCTGCTCCCTCTCTTCTTTTGGGGACAGCAGAGGAAAAGTGCATGAGAAAAAGCTCATCCAGCCAGTGACCCCTGGGAAGGAAACCAGATATAAGGTCCTCAGACGGCAGTTCTTAAGAGGCACCAGAAGTATGTCCAGATATGTTTCTGTTTACGTATTTCAACCAAATGATTTGTCTAACCAAGTAATGACATCTTGTTACATCATTTTTACTGCCTTTTGTTTCAAGGAAGGGAATAGATCATCTTTCTAACAAATATTGGCTCCCCTGCGAGGGGAGGGAGGTGAGCAGTTGCCATGCTGCTCATGGCACAGACTAAGAGGGTAGGGCAGAGTTACACTAATCTGTACTCAGTTCCTGTTACAGTGCCACCCGTCCCATTACTGCAGCTGGAGAAGTGTTGCACCAGAAACAACAGTGTGACATTGGCCTGGAGGATGCCACCTTTGAGCCACAACCCAGTGGAGGGTTATATCTTGGAACTTGATGATGGAGATGGTGGCCAATTTCGAGTGAGAATTTCATTCAGCATTTATTTGTGTTTCTTTGTATGTGAGTTTCCTCAGGATATGGATTGGTGTCTGTCTGAGGGCGGGGAGAGGGGGTAGGGAAGATACAGATTACCAAAACGTCCCTGCTTCCATCATGTGGATGTAGAAAGCAGTTCAGATGCTGCTTATTAGAAGAACCCCCATCTTGGATGGGAAGTTTTGTTGAATTTATTCTCAGGGCTCTGGCAAAGAGGGCCTTGAAGTCTTCCAGGAGTAGAATCCCATACTAGCCTACAGGAGCTGAAAGCAGTTCATTCCACAGAACAGAGATTTCTGTGAAGCCCCTACTCTGATCTGTCTAAATCACACTGTTTCAACAGCTGAGATTCTTGGTTCAGAAATGCAACTCTGAGTAAAAAATGTGATCCTGCATAAAAATAAGGGATTTCTAAATCTCTTCTCTGGGAGTGGATGGGAGCAGTCTGGTGGAAGCTTTTTGCAGACATGCTGCAACAGGGTTGGTAAGTATGGGAAGGCATCCCAAGTGCTTTGCTTCCAGACGCTCAGGGTGATGTGACAACTGCTTGGTCCTGACTGCAGGTGCAGGGTACTTACAGGTTCCCATCCCTTCTCGCCACATCCTGATAAACACAGAAATAATTCAGTCAGCTTTCTGCCAGCCATGTCCTGCTGGATGCTGTGGCCCTTCCTCCTCAGGCAGGCTTTGTGCTTCTGTTGCTTCAGGACCAAGCTGGCCCTGTATGTTCTCTAGGGTTTAGTGCTTTGAAAGCATCTGGAGATCATTGTGGAGTACAGCTGTTCCTTTCACAAATGGGAAGTTTTGCCAAAAACATGTGATGGCATTTCTTCCGAAGCTGAAAACTGGCTTCTCACTGGAAACCTAAAGGTTTCTCAAGTTGAAAATGGCCTGGCATGGGTCCACCTAAGGAACTGCCTCCCTGTGCCAAACTGCTACACCCAACAGCCAGCAAAGGCACCTGATTTGGATGCCCCTCGTTAGAAGAGACAGCAATATTGGCGGGCCATTTTGAAGAGGGAAGTGCGTTTCTGGAAGTTCTCCTCAGTTCCTTGGTCCAAGTATCAATTCACATGGGTTTGAAGAGGCTGGCCTCCACTGCTGTGTGAAAAGGTACCTTTGTGAATGGCTGCTGGGAGCTGCCAGTATAGTTAATATTAGTAGGTAAGGGTGTTACCAGTGCGTGATGAATGAAGAGTTAGGAACAAGGTGTTAAGAATTCCAGTGTCTTGGACCTTTCCAAGTGCTATTCGCATCTAAATAAATACTTGTGGATAAACAAGATTTCAGGCTGGTGTGTATCCAAGCCCATTTGGGGAAGGGTTGTAACTGGCAAAGGTTTTAGGACTGCTATGTCAAGATTGTGGATGGAAAAAAGATACAAAACTATCTCAATCCTTAAAAATCTAGGGTGACAGCTTCTCAGAGGAACACTTTACTTGCTGTGGCAGAAACACCCTCAGTTTTACTCAATGAAAGATAAACTGCAGGCTTCTCAGCAATGTGATTTCAGTAAGAGTTTGCTGATTCTTTTCCAGAAGGATTATATATCCGAAAGCAATGACACTGACTGCACTTTGCCAGTATTCGATGATTTAAAGAATGCTTTTTGTCTCCATTGTAGCAGAGAGCATCAATCTGAATAAACACAAGCAGTGAACAGTGGTAAAAAGATGAAATGGATTAAAAAATGTGAGAGTTGTCCTACAAATACAACTTTTTGCACAGACAGCATATATTATAACATGGAGATAAATTAATCTATTAAAACTCTTCTTTCTCTCCATAACAGATGATCAGCTAGCTCATGATCCAAGAGATTTTGTTATTTGTAGCAGCTGCCATGATAGCAAAGTGGACAAACACATGGCCTGCTTTAGTAGTCCCTTTCATATCCATCCCATACTTAATTTGCTTTAGGTTTATATCACAGAGCCTTAATCGACAGGACTACTCTTAGGCATATACTTAACTGTTTTAACTGGGGCCTGAGTGGTCTGCTTAGTCACAGCCTGTGGTGGGTTTACCTTGGCTGGGTGCCCGGTGCCCACCCCTANCCTTAAGCTCTTTCAGGCCTTTGCTACCATAAATCTATGGATTTCACAAAATCGGAGAAATTGGAGGTGGAAAGGAATTTTGGTTTTCAACCTGCTGCCAAGACAGGATTTTTTCCTTTTCTGTCATTTTCCAACAAACATGAGGTCTCTAGGCTTCTCTCAGTTCATCACAGACTGTGTAATGTGACCAATCCTCTTCATCAGTCTGCCTAGATGTTCCTTCTTCTCAAGTATTTCACATTACACGAGTGCTTGCTGTTTAATAAATCTTTGCAGACTTTTATGATGTCTCTGTTGTCTAGTTGCTGTTTCATCATGTGATGCATGTGATCCCGATCTTTAGATCAGTTTCTTCTGACTCTGTGTTTGCAGATTTCAGAATTTTATTTTAACATAGGCATAAGACAACCTTTCCAACAGAATAAAACTATGCATACTTGGTTTTTTTCCATGCCCCCCTTTTTTTTGATCCAACATAAGTATAGGAATGGCCACGATGGATCAGACACTGAGGCTACAATCCAAAATAGTGTTCTGGAGTAGATGTTTAGGAAAAGAGGATGAAAATTGACATCTTTCTGTGTTGCTTTTTATTGCTGTACTCTTCCACTTTCATCTTCACCTTAGTATCTCCACTTCTAACCACCCTTGATGTCTCCACTGTGGCTGCGTGCTATGGCTGTTCATGTTATAACAGCATAACTTCTACATCCTGGGAAGCAATGAGAAGCTGTTCACTTGTGGCTTGTATTTAGAAGTCTTAACATGTGACCCCAAGGCACAGAGAAACAGTTAAACTATATACTTCTTTTTCTCTTTTCTTTTTTTTGGAAATGTTTAGGAAGTATATGTTGGCAAGGAGACTCTCTGCACCATTGATGGCCTTCATTTCAACAGTACTTATAATGCAAGAGTCAAAGCTTTCAACTCATCAGGAGTTGGTCCTTACAGCAAGACAGTTATTTTGCAGACATCAGATGGTGAGTTGGGTTTTTGCCAGTTTCTAAGTGAAATGCTGCACGTCTCAGTGGCAGGACACTTGCGTCCCTTTATACCCACTGATATCTTTGGCACTTACTGGCATGGAGATTTTGGGTCATCTGAGCAGAGAGGCCAGAAACTAAGTGTGCACAGGGACCGAGCACTCCTCCTAGCACTTTTGGGGATTTTCCATTATCAGTAACACTTCTGCTTTCAAATCATGCAATTTTATTTGGCTGTAGAGGTCTTTCAAATAAGAAAGATCCTATTTGTTTTACCATACAGAAGCAGTTACGCAACACATGGGATATTTTTGTGCCACTTTGTCTCCACTTCCCCATATATCTTTGGAATTTGCCTTTTCTTCACTACTGCTTCAATTTCACAGCAAGGTTTGGTAATACAGACATGGGAATTCATGCTTGTTCCTCTGTAATTATACTTGACATCCATATGGCATTACACGAAGTTCAGCTTCATTAGTGATACTGTAATGAATGAAAGAAGTACATGCTATTATCACTTCCACTTTTATGCTATGTGGCAAAATAGACCAGTATAAAATATTTATACTTAAAGAGCTTTTTCTGTTGGTTTTCTTTTTCTTTTTTTTTTCTCGAATTTGATAAACTAGTGAACTCAGTCCAGACAAGCACAGACACAGAACATTTCTGTAAAAGGTGAACAGTTCACCTAGGTGAGCAGTTTCCATACCACAAAGAAGCCTTTGTCTCCTCAATGGCTTTCTTGTTACTGTGTGAGAGCAGAAAGTCACTGCCTGTCGCAGCTTACATTCAGAGGAACAGGCATAGATAATATAAGGCACTTCTGAGCTGAAAAACATCAGGGTTTGCTCAAAGCAATCTTGTGTAGCTGCCTACAGTAACAAGGAAAGATTGTCTGGATTACTTGGAGGTGCAGTGGGGTCTTCAAGAAGGCAGAATCTCATTCTCCTAATTGAAGTAAAGCAGACGACACATGAACACAGCCCATTCTGCTGTAATCCTGCCTTTCCTTTCCCCCTTCCACAGTGGCGTGGTTCACCTTTGACCCCTCCTCAGCTCACAGAGACATAGTGCTGTCGAATGACAACCAGACTGCCACTTGCAACAGCTATGATGACCGGGTTGTTCTTGGCACAGCAGCCTTCTCCAAGGGCGTGCATTACTGGGAACTGCACGTGGATCGGTATGACAACCATCCAGATCCAGCCTTTGGTATTGCCAGGATTAATGTTGTCAAGGACATGATGCTAGGCAAGGATGACAAGGCGTGGGCCATGTATGTTGACAATAACCGCAGCTGGTTCATGCACTGCAATTCTCATACCAGCCGGTAAGTGCCCCTTGCATGCTTTTCTCACTACTGATCATTTCTTCTGCTTTGCATCAGAGGAAGGGGTCTCAGCAAGCCGTTTAGTCCATCTCCCTGCTAAATGTAGTAGTTATTTTATTCCTTCTTAAAAATCAATAGTGACAGCGATTGCACCTTAGCAATCTATGTTGGTGTATGTTATCCTCACCATTAGCAGTTTTTTCCTGAGATTTAGCCTAGGTGTCCCCTGCTGTGATTTAAGCCTGTTACTGCACAGCATCAAGCAGATAGGAGCACAGTGCACTGGGATGCAGGATTTCTCTCTCATGGGCACAGGGAGAAAGGTGGTTGATGCTCCTCCTTAGGAGGAATCTTGGCTGCAGGGTTGCACAATAATTAGGCAAAGCACTGGTGATCTCCTGTCCAAAATGCAGGTCTTTGTTTCAAATCCTGAAAGATGATTAAAGGTAATGCTTTAGGTCACACATGGGGTGACCTGGACCCAAGGGACTGTTTGGCAATGAGGGTTAAGTGACAGCTTCCATCCAACTGAGCCACTGTACTGAAGAGCTTTGAAAAGTGTCTCAACTAGTACAGCATACACAAAGGAGGATTGCAGAATGTCCCTGAGCCAGCATTATCAAACCTCCCTTTCTCCCGCTACTTAGAGACTCTGTGTGCTCTGTACAAGAGTGTTGGGGAGACTTGCTGTAACTGGAGCTACCTCCAAGGATGGATCACACAGAGACGTGTATCCACAGAGATCCAGTATTGTGCCGATGTGGTTGCATGGCTTTCAGCACTTGTGATAGTTACCTCTGCCTAGTGCTGGCTGTGTTTCCTTGACATGATGCTGGACTGTGGAGAGGAGACATGGTCAACTTCACTTGAAGCTCCCTGAGGTATCACTAGAGCAGAACTGCACTGTTCTCACTGTTCTCTCTCTGTGTCCCATGAGAGGGTCAACCCTAGCTGAAGGTCAGCTGGGTACTACAAGTGAGACCCTTGAGAAGATCTCCACTGAAGAGCATGGTTCAGAATCCTAAGTCTCTTGCTTGTTTTGGAAAAAGGTGTATTTGTGTACCTACTCCGTTAAGATGAGAAATTTGATGTACAAACAAAGTGACAGACCAAGAATACATAGCAGGTCTGTTGCAGAGCAAGAATTAATTTCAGTTTAGTTTTCAGCTGACTGTTCCAGGAGATCTTCTACACTTACTAGCCCAGGTATGTTTCCCTTACACAAAATGATTAAAAGAAAGGCTTGCCATGATTTCTTAAATGCTCAAATGAAGGTTTCTCCTTAAAGAGAGAAGTTTGTGCCAACATACACTGTATCCTAAAGCTGGTTGTAATGTCTCATGTTGAATAGTCATTTATACTCTGAAGCATACTTGTATTTTAAGTAAGTATAATGCAATTGCTGGGAATTTTTGTTTGAAGCATAGTTTGATTTTGCAGTTCATTACAGACAGGTGGAAGAACCAAGGAGCTGGATCAAAAGCTGTCTGAAGTCAATGCGAATATTTTCCATGGCTCCAAAGACCTTAGATCATGTCCTAAGATAATATAGAGTAAATAACATCGGTATTATAAATATAGGTTGAAAGGTTCTCTGTCCCTTTAACATCTTAATTCAATTTAGGGCGGAAGTAATGTTAAGATGTATTAATTTTAATGCTCTGTGGAACAGCTTATGTTTTCTGGAAAAAAGCTGGCAACCATTGTGTGTACTACTATCCCAGAAACCTATTTTATGGATTTGGTCCTCTGCATGCTCCTCCCGGCAAACAACACATGAGCTAAGTAGAAGCTTTTTTTCTGGGAAGCACAAACAATGGAAACACTTTGGATTTCCAATCATCCTGCTTAAACAGAAGAACAAAATGCTTTCTATTGATGATAGTTTACCAGTTTTTAATAGATAAAACACAGAGGTGTTGCAGAGACATCCAAGGCATGAATAGACCCGTGGAATATCTGTTCAAGTGAAGTACACTCGTAAACGGCATGTAGTGTTATGAAATCACACGCGCTTCAATGAAATTAGGTCTGGGCATTATATTTTTAACTGTGACAGTCAAGTAGGTCAGTTTTTTAACTCATTAGCTGTAATAGTCCTGTGGAAACAGTTATTGCTGCCTAGTTGTTTTTCCCCACTGGAGACAAACGCGTGACAGCATAGTATCACAGTCCACAGGATATTTATTGCCAGCTTTTAGCCTTTCGGATGTTGTTATGATGGAGGCTATGTCTTAGTAATCATTGCATGTGTCCTAATCTTCATGAGAATAAATTAGGGCAACAAATAAATGGCTAGCTTCAAGGATAAGCTGAGGTGGAGCTTGAAGGACCTATTCATGGGACCTGTCACATTTAGAGTACTTTCCTGTTCTTTTCACTCATAGTGTGCAAAATTGGACCTGTCTACATCCTTAGAAACGAGCATGACTTCTGTAATGAATAGAGACTCTAATGCTCTTAAAAACAGAGGGAATCTTTGAGAACAGGTTGAGCAGACTGGTTAAGAAAACACTTTAGGGCAGGGATATAGCTTTGTGAGGTACTTTTCAGGCTCATTGTTCCTGGAAATAATCCGTTCATGCTAGAGATGTTGTATGCCCATTGCTAAGAGGCACTGGCTTTCACTGCAGTAGATCCATTCCTTGGCAAAGTTCCCAAAAGCAGGAGTGCCTGCTGCTATAGGTGATACTCTAGCCACTACACAGTTATGCAAAGAAAGAGACAGAAATGTTTTATACTGAAAGATGGTGGGAAATTAAAATCTAAAGAATTTGGAGTGTAGTCTTAAAGCCCTCTGTGATTAGGAGAGTCTCCACTGACTTCAGAGATCTCAAGACCAGGTTTTTGTCACACAAAAATGTTAAAATTGACTAACAAATACTGTCCTTGACAATAGACATGGCGAAGTTGTTAAGTTACTGTAAAGCTCCTGATTAAAATACTGTTAATGGAGAGTTAAACTCTCCAGTTTATTATAAAGTGTTCATAAATTGTTAAGCTTTATTTTCAATAATAGTAAAACTTATTACCATTCTCAATTTCTTAAGTCAATCCGTTCATTCCTATTGTGCACATTGTCCAAGTTTCTGCTGAAAGCATCTTAGAATAACAGCCTCCACTGCCACAGGCAATTGCATTTTTCATGGTAGCCAAATTCCCCTGTCCGACCCCCTCTCCCTGCTCTGTCCTTCCAGGCTCCCGCACAGCACACTCAGGACTTATCATTGCACACAGAAATAAAAATGTGCAAGATTGTGAGAAAAGAGGTGTGAGAAGTGGGATTAACTGGAAATAATGAAAGACTGGTGCATATCTTCAAAACTGGATTATCACATAATGAATTCTAGGTATTTATTGAAGTATTGTAACACAGCTGTATCTTCCTTTCACGTGGCTTGTAGATTACTAGGGGCCTATGGTATAAATATAATTAAGTAGTTTAAAAAATTCATTACAGTAAAGCAGCAGCTTTTTACATGCTGCCACAGAAGTGCACCAGGAGAAGAGGAACGTCAGTTTGAGTCTCTTGAGCTAGCTGGCTTCTTTAATTGCAACAACCCATTTATTAGAAAAAATATCCTGCAGTGCTGTCTAAATGAGGTACAGAAGAGTGAGGAAGTGCCTTGCATAAGTTTGCTTATGAAACTTTGACTCTTCCACCTCTCTTCTTAAAGTGGCCATGACAGTAGTCCACAAAGCAGTGGAGTCCTCAAAGTACTGTTACCAAGGAAATCACAGGATGCTCTGGAAGACCAGCTGTTCAGCCTCATAAAAGTCCAGCCTGCCTGGTAGCAGCACAGCAAAGTGCTCCTGCTTGCCTTTGCTCTGGCTCCAATCTGCCAGAGCTGGCTGCTCACTGTGGGGAGGTGGTAGCTGAGGAATGGGGAAATCTACCTGCTGATGTCCTGCACAACTTGTGGCAACAAGGAAGGGAGAGGGTCCCCATCCCTCTGCTCTGCACCTGCACCTCTGTCGCTTCTGGAGGGACCTCAGCTGGATCCTGCACTCACCTCGGCTGGGCTCTGCAGGTAGCATCTGTCTCCTCCTCAGTGGGGCTGTCCCCAGGGGCTGCAGAAAAGTCACTCAATGTCACCGTGCAACACACAGCTAATTAGCGCACAAGAAGCAATTTAGCTTATCGTACAGGAAAGAGCATAATAAGCTCAAAAAGGCAAAGTTGCTGTTTCTGTTTCCCTACAGGAATCAATGTCATTTAAAAAGGTGTCATAAAATCTGTTTTAAAACACTGCAGGATATGAAACATGGTGCCCTACAATCAAAGCTGTTCCTAAACAAAAGAAAAAAAAATAATGTAATCTATTTGTAAATAGCTCTAGATCATAGTACTGTTGCTTCCCGCAATCTTATCATGAGTTTTATGATTGAATACTTTTAATAAAAACAGTCTAGATACTGAGGATAGGTAAGCATCTTAAATTCTGTTGGAAAGTAACTTACTTAATGTTTTTTGAGAAGAGCTCAAAGAGAAGCCTAATAATGCTTACAGTACCAGAAAGCAATTAAAAGGAATCTTGAGAATAGTAAGTTTGAAATCTAACACATCTGAGAATCAATTTATGATTCTCAGCTATGGTATTATTATTTGAAGAGCTTTAAATGGAGAAATCAGAATAGTATTCTATACTATTATGCCACAGATAAAACTCTTACTTTCAGAGGAAATGCCACCTGCCACATTTAGTCTAAAGGAAACTAGTTTATGACACCTAGTGGTCAAGATAAAAATGTCTTACCCTGCACTACATCCTTCCCAACCATATCCCTCTCTGCCCCCTCTTTTTTTTTGTGTAATGTTTTGCCTACCTTTTGTGATAGATTTTATGTTAAAACTGCATTAATCTTTTGAATGTTGTGTGCCCGAGGGGAGTGCATGGGACAAAAGACAGCTGCTTCCTTTCCTACTGCAAATTATTTGAGATCTGATTTACCCTGAACAAATTGTGTCAGGCTGTAAATCCATCGCAGAGCCTCCATGATATCAGCAGACTAGCAGTGCCTGTGGCCAATCTGCATATCTAGTAGATTTTTTTGCTTTGTGCTCTTTAAAGTAATACTGGGTTTGGCTAACCCCCAAATCAAAGTGCATTAACGTCAAATCGCTCAAGTGTGTAATGGCTAGCGGAGTCTGCCCTGGCAAGCTCTGATACCACCGTAGCTCTCAGCAGCTGCTCCTGACACAACCAATTATCACTGGTATTAATAACCATGCCTGCACACTTGCTGAGCACCATGTCGTGCAAGGAGCTATACTTTTCCCTTACCAGCCTCTTCTTCCCTTCCTCCCCAAAACCGCTACCTGTTATACTAATGCTGGCTCTCTTTAGGGGATGCCAAGATGAGTATTCAAATTAGAAGTCCGAGTCTGGAGCTGTTAGCAGACATAATGATTAGAAATGAGCAGCTAGGAAGCCAGCTTTCTGCTTTTTCATTCCCTACTGTGCATCACTTCACTATAGCAGGAATGCTCTGAGGAGGTGTGTCTTCAGGACTTCTGTCCCGCATGCTCAATACTAACCTGACCTGCTCACCTCCCTGTCTGTCATCAGCTGAGAGGATCTGTTAGCTCTGGACTCCATTTTCAGCTCTTAGATTGCAGTTGGAGGGGACATGGATCTAATTTCTCTTTAGGATCCCCCCATTAAACTCCTGTGAATGTGTTACCTATGCTTCAGATAGAGGTGTGGATCAGTCATTGCCAAATGCCACAAGGATAATAATTTCACCATGCTACTCCACTCTCCCTTTGCTTGGTAAGTTTGCCCTGTCCTAGAGAGAGCAGCAGTGGTGTAGCACTCTGCCTTCACCTACAGTGTCGTCCCTTTGTATATTAGGACTGAAGGAGGAGTTTCTAAAGGTGCCACCGTTGGTGTTCTCCTGGATCTGAACAAGCACAACCTGACCTTTTACATCAATGGGCAGCAGCAAGGGCCTCCAGCTTTTGAAAACATCGAGGGTGTGTTCATGCCTGCATTGAGCCTCAATCGAAATGTCCAGGTAAGTCTTTTGCACTTCAGTACCACTTACCCTTCTCATCTAAAGGAGAATGTATGCTACTCACCATTGCTGCTGGGGCTAGTAACGTCGTCTGTAGGTAGTCAGTATGGGTAGGGGCTCTTTCCTTCTCAAACTGACACCTAGGCTACTAGCACTTTTTGGAATGCTGCACTAGACCTTCTTGCCTCACAGATGTGAGGAGTAAGGCTGTTAAAAACAAGTAAAAGTACTGGTACACACTAATTCCTACACTCACTTTGCTGCAATGCTCCGCTTGGAAAGCAGCAGTGCTCAGGCTTCCGCTGCCAGTTTGACTAAAAAACATGAGTGTCCTAATCCTAATTCTTGTGCTTGGATCTTATGAACATTGGCAAGAGATAGAAATGTGAACAGCACAGTGGTAACGAGCAACAACGTAGGTCAGAGAATTAGTGCAACAGGGAAGACCCAGTCAGCACATCAGTCCTGCTCTTTCTGAATTTTGGAGATTGCTCTCTGTTCTCGAGAGGATTTTCTCTTGGAGGAATTCTCTTTACATATAATGCACTTTCACTTCAAGACCCCTACATATGGCTAGAAACAGGACACAGTGAAAGGAAGAACCTATGGAAACACCCAGGAGCCTGAAGACTGAAGGAGGTCAGCTTAGGTCAGGCAGGACCAATACAGCCAGGGTGGAACACTCATCATTTAAAACACCCAAACTGAAACCAGAAACCTCACATGGCCTTATTAGTACCTGAACATTTAGCATTCATTACTGGTGGCATCCAAATCTTTCCAGAAGGTTTCATAGCTTTATTGTATTTTATGCACCAACGTGGAAGACACAGGCACTTTTCTGAGCACCTCACTGCTGTATTCAACACAGATTTTTACTCACAACCTACCTTCAGTTTTAGCTACCTACATCCTTTACCTGGCTTGCATTTCTTACCACAACTGAGGTAAGGCAGAGTGTGGCTGACAAGGGGGCAAGGGGAAACTCTGAGAATAAGCTTGTGTGTGCTGTTGAATAGTGTTGAACCAGGTGCTCTGATACTTCTATGTGGGAACCCTGACCATATAGAGTTGTTAGGTTATAGAATGAGCACTAAAATGTCCTGTGCTCTGCACTGCTAGGACAGCAAAGAGAAAAGGAGCTCATGTACTTCCTTGTCCTGAAGTACTCTAGGGTCCCTCACACAAAGATGCCATCCATCTTGTATCTAGCAAGCAGCACTTCTGGAGGCCTACAACTGGTAGCTGGATTTGGGAAAAGGTACAGACACCTGGCTTCTAGATCCCAAGATGTTCAGGGGGAAGAGGGAAGGAGACTTGTTTATTTCAGGGGCTCAATATAATCTCAATCAATATTCTTCATGACTTAAACCCAGACCTGAAGTCCCACAGCTGTTCCCCTGTCATTTACTTGCTCTTGGCCTCATCCTTCTGCTGAGGATGTCCCCATTTTGAATCTATGTGTTATTTCTTCTTTGTGCAGGTGACCCTGCATACGGGACTGGAGGTGCCACAATGTGTAAAACAGCCCAAGTTGCCCAACAACTAATGAAGCCTCTGACCGACCCTGTGCTGGATGCTGTAAGCTTTCTCAGTGTGATTTGGCACTTTCCAGTAAGCCAGTAAAAAGGCATTCTCTTCCCTGACTTAAAACATTGTACAGCATGTTGCTCACCGAATAATCAGCTGGTTACAGCTAGCACACTCCATTTTTGATTTAAACAGCCATAGCAAGCATACTCACTGAACTGACACCCGATTGCAGGTGGGTACCTGAATATATCTACACTGCATTGCATACGTATGTACACATATGTGCACGCATACATTTATAAAACAAAAGGTTAAAGGAGTGTATTTTCACTCTCATGGCTGGATTTGTGCTTAAAAGATCCTAGGGATCCTGGAAAAAATGGGCAAGACTAAGACTGAGGGACAACAGCTGTTGGAGCAATTTACCAGTAGGTGAACTGGATTCCCTTGCCACCTGAAGTCCTTAGATCAAGAAAGTATATGTTTTGACAGTTGAAGTGGAGGCTGTGTGCTCAAGAATTCCTGGCTGTCCGTTACATTCAGAGGTTCAAATGACTATTCATTATTCCCTCTGGCTCTAGACTGCAGTAAGCTAGAATTCAGTGGCAGAACTGATCTTGTTATCTTCAATGCCAATAAGATTGTTTCCAGTCACTGCCATGTAATAGTTGTGCTCATTTTAGCTAACACCATGATAAATACAGAATCCAGATATGAAAAGTAGAGAGAAAAATATCCGTGATACATTTTAATATTTGTTATATAGGCACAATTGTGAAGACTATCACATACAGAAGATCTGGTTGTGGTTATCAGCACAGCTTTTGAAAAATGGTTCAAGAGAGAACCCTCTGAATTGAATTGATAAGATATTTATTTAAATATGGCACATGCAAAGTATCCCATGTAGAGAGACCCTGCTTTCCAGCCTTGATCCTGAGAATCCTTGAGCAGCTGTAGTTCCAATGTAGCTTTGAGATCAGAAGCCTTAATTTTCTATTAGATTAGTGTGAGCTAATTAACGTCTTGATCCTAATGAAGCATGTGAGTGAGATTCCTAGCATTAATGTGAAATCCCTTCCTAAGAATTTTTCTGGATTGGGACATAAATCTTTTGCAAGACTTTCCTGTGTCTGGCATCTCCAATGAAAACAAGCAGCTGTTTCAGGTGCTGCCTATGACAACTGGAGTCAGACTGACAGGGAACTCTTCCCACAGCCATGGTACTGTCACCTGTGTGCCATTGTCAGAAAACACATTGATTTGTGTGTGTATTTCTTTTCCTCTGAACCCGGTTAATGTATGCAAGTGTGTGTGCGCGTGTACACCGGCAATGCGTAAGGACAAGATGCAGCAGACTGTGTGAGCCCATGACATCTCGAACTCTTTCACTCTAATCCTATGTAAATGTGGTGCTATCGAATAGGAAAAGCATAAACTCTTAAATCTAATCAATGTACTATTTCCTTACTGCTGCTTATACAAATTTTTACAAATTTTCCTCTCCAAGCATACGTATACGCACATGCATACCATTATCAAACATGTAATTATTAAAGCTGTAAACAAATATACTAACCAAAATCTAGCTTACTGCCTTGCATTAAACCACAGCCACAGGACAAACAGCCCAGGCCTGCCTTCAGGCAGCCTGCCAGACCCCAAGCATCCTGCTGCAGGTCCACTTCTGGTCTCTGGCTGGAGCACATCACTCAGGTAGTGCTGAGCAATGGAAAGGCTTCCCTGTGGCAGAACAACCAGGATCTTCCCTGGGGTCATCCCACCTCGCAGCTGTTGTGGGAAGAGGAGGCAGCCCAGAACAAAATAGTCCTGGGCTATTGCACAGATGAAAAGCAGTCTGCCGTCATTCTGCCTTTAACCAACCAAGCATCCTGTAGCCCACCTCTCCAGCAGAACAGCAGTGCACCTTCAGTGATGTCAAGACTGAAATAGGAAATAAAACCAACAACGGGAAAAAGCAACATGAGCTTTTAAGTAGGAAAGCAACGGTACTTTCTTCAAAGTCCAGAATGGATTGTATTAGTAAACTTGTAGACATTGGAATAACTGTGCTATGCTTATCTCGGTTTCTAAAAGAACAACAGAAACCAACTGTGATACAATTTTGATTTGTTTAGTACCATACGAACTTGTGCAGGATTTTCTAATTAGCGGACCTGTTTTAACCTACCTCAGCTAGAATGCTACCGGACCCTGAATTTCCTCTTGAGTGTGCTCTTCTGCAAACCTAACAGTTGTAATCATAGCATTAGCTTTGAGTATTGCCAGAGCAGTGTATGGGAATATTGTACATAAGTTGCACATAGTTTTTTATATTGGGAAACATCCCATGCTAATTTTAATACAGAAGGCACTCCACTTTCACTTGGTATATTAAAAACAAAAAGGGTGTTGTTTGTTTTGGGACTGAACCTTTGTCTTTTCTCACAGCTTCTGTGAAGGATACTGAAATGAATTGATCTCTTTCCAATTTTCAACCATTGACAGATGTTTAATTCTGAGTGGGTTTTAGAAGTGTTTGCAGTACTCTGTTCTGGTTTTCATAGTTGCTTTGGTATTGGTTCCTGGTGTGTTATACCTTGGGGAGAACATAGTGAGTGATAC
Organism: Brachypteracias leptosomus; assembly: GCA_013401335.1. Taxonomy (NCBI): domain Eukaryota; kingdom Metazoa; phylum Chordata; class Aves; order Coraciiformes; family Brachypteraciidae; genus Brachypteracias; species Brachypteracias leptosomus. The sequence goes on from VYZX01025104.1 coordinate 51,481, forward strand.
AGGTTACTACTTTCTAATGGAAATACGGACAATAGTAGGGATATGCTTCAGAGCTGTAGAGAAGCTCGTTTGTTATCCTCTACACATTCTAACATTCATAAAAGTAGGGTACAGACTAGCTGCCAGTAGCCTCCTTTTAACCTAGTGGAAGTGCAAATAAAATAAAAGGAGTACAGTTAGAAGTAGATAACCTGCATTAGTAAAACTAATCTAGCCTAGATCAAAAAATAAACAAAGTGGTCGTATGTGTTTGTTGTTGCACACATTCAAGGACTTGGGTTTGGTATGGCCCATAGCAATAAATCAATTACCCCAATAGAGTGTAGTCTCATGGCTTCAGCTAGATGCATTTTGGTAGTTTTATTAACAGAAATAATACCTAAGTAGCTAGAATTACGCTACAAAACTAATTACCCCATGTGTGAATATTTATGCAGAGCATTCAGATGGCAGTGGCCATCTGAACATAAGCAGAGCAGAATTTTCCCTTTGCAGAGCAGCATCAGGTGGGGAGAAGTGGGACAGTTCCACCTCTCTGCTCAGGCTGGAGGTACTTTGCTTCTCTGCAGGTATCTGCCCTGAGGTCTGTCTCATTATAAACTCAGCAGTTCGCATGTTCTTCATCTACAGCATCTCTTATGCCAGTTTTTGTTTCCTCCAGATCTCTTCTTTAGGAGAGAGTCAGCCTTCAGTACTATGGTCCTTGCAGAAACGGTGTTGCTGACTGTCCAGGGAGAACCCAGGGGGCTGCAGAGCAGCACAGATACCCAAGGGGACCACTTTGGTTGCTCTTGCTTCCTTTTGATTCCTTGGGGTATTGGTGCAGTTCTCTGGAACTTCAAGCTCCTCCAACACCTGGACCCTCACAGAGCTGCCTTTCATGGGACTCATGCTCCTGGAGGCTAGGCTGCTCCTTATAAGCAGGAGAGCAGAGCCTTGTGCACTGCGATGAATCCCATCCACAATGGTACAGAGCCCACACAAGGTAGCTGTAAATTGACTTAATGTTTAAAAACAAACACAAGCCCTCCTCTAAGAAACATAACAAAGCCTGACTTCTGCATACACCAGTTTGGAACCTCTGCACAGATGCTAAATAAATACAGCAGGCAAACTTTCTGTCCTACAGAGCAAAAAGGTACTCTTAGTTTTTGTCTACCCTTGTGAACCCCAACCTTAGCTTTTGTAAACCTTCTTCCCAGCTTTTTCTTCTGCAAATTCCCCAGTTCAGTTTAGTGGGAACAAACAGAAGTGTGCCATTGTCACTTGTCCCAAGGCATGCAGTACTACACACTTTCCACTCTATTCTTTTCCCTCATCAACTCAGAAAGAGCTCACAAGATCTCTTACAAAGACTTAATGTCAATATGAGCACAGGCCTGGTTGACAATCCCTTCCTAATTCTGCTGTGGAAAGGTCTGTGCTATAAAATAAATGTCAGTGACAACAGTAGCATACTGCAATGTATCATGAACTTGCAAAGCAGTTTGGCTTCTAAAAACATAGAAAAGATAGGTAGGCAGCATTGTCACCTCCTATACTTGCCTCCTCAGTTAATATATATAGAGGAAAATATATTGGATTGAACAAAAGAAACTTAAAAAAGCATGAGCTTACATATATCAGAGTTTAAGAGGAAAAGTAATAAATGTAATTTATTATATGCATAATGTTCCATCATGTTGTAAATAATGCCATGATAACGTATTGCCGTAGTTTGTTATTGGCTGGTGATAAGAGTTCTGTCGTAGTGCTGTGTTAGCTTTTATTTTTGCTGGTTATTTTCCAAAGTGTAGTTAGTAAAGGTGGCAGAGAGCACCCAATACTCTGGTTTCCGAGTTGCTCTAAGGCAAGAAGAAATGCAAGATGCAGCTTTTTTTTTTCTTTCTTACATAACAATATTTCTTAAGGTAAGAGAGAGATGAGATCATGGCTAAGATGCCACTACCACCATATGAAAAGCACCATGTTTGTGACTGACAAGAAGAGGTGGTGCATTTTTGGACCACAGTTCAGATTACCCACAAGAAGGGATGCAAATTACCAACAACCTGGTAACAGCACCTTTCTGGTACCATCTAGTACATCCCTTGTTCACAAAGAGAAAAGATGAGGGAAGAGCTGTCAGACCTACTCTCAGGCCTTACCAGCTTTGCAGCGTTCTGCTTAAATAGCAAAGTCAAGAATTCAGCTTTGAACCAGGCAAGATAATATGAAAGCCCCAAGCATCTTGGCTAGATCAACTTTGGAAGGGAGTTTACAGTTTCAACAGGTTATGGCAACAAATCAACCACACTGCAAATGTAAAGGGCACTTGTCACTGAAAATTACCAAACAAAGATGAAGAGTCTTTTTCTTTTTTTTTTTTTTTTCCTCTCAATTAAAGTGAGCTGCTTCTAGTTTTTACTGACAACATTTCTGGCAATTCCTCTGCCCAGCACTACTGAATGCTGCACACACACAACTGGCTGGAGCGACAGCCTGAAGCACAAATCCACCACAAATAAGAGGCACTTCATCTCCTCACATGCAGAAGCCCATGTGCAAGCCACAGAGACGGGGCATGCGGGGCTCCTGCATCTTTGCACAGTAGAGGAGACAGGCATGCATTTCACTGACAGAGGCACTCGGCAGCATTTCCCCCCTTCTGTTAAGCAACCCTTTTGTTACGTATGTTATTGCAAACAGATCCAAGCAGAATTAATTACAAAATTATTTTTTATGCTCATGGAGGATTTCTAACATTTTCTTGTGAAGCAGTAGATAGAAATATTCCTGGATCCCAACTGCGTTCTTTCATCCTCCACCTCCCTTAAATGTTGTCAGTAAAAACACCAACCTTTCTAGGTAGCATGGTGAGAAGACATTATGTGAAGAATGTTAAAAAATAAATGCATGAGGTAAACCTGCTGTTATTTCTGATTGTTATATGAAGCATGAATAACAATAATTTAAATGTTGGCAACCAAAAAAGTGCAAAGGAATAAGATAACAGCGTTCACTTCTGGTTAAATGAAAGATGAGAAGTTGTTTCTGAGTTTTCCCCTTAACCACAACATTTTTTTTATGATCACTTCCCATAGCTTATATAAATTTGGAGCTGGTGAAATATACATCTCTGCTGTATGTGTCTGTCACCAGATCAAGAGGAAAATACAAACTTTTTATAATTTTGTACCTGTAGCAAACGTTTGTATTTTTTGAATTGGAAACAAACTGCTTTTTGTCTTTTGGTCTGACTAAAACTTTGTGTATTGTTATTATTACCACCCTTTTGGAAAACCCAACATGTAAGTTTATGCTGTTTTGCAATTTCTAAATAAATTCTTAAAATATTGCCAACAAATTCAGCATAAGTACCGTATTTATTATTATGAATTATTATAAAAAATATTATGTTGTAATGCAGATGAGGCACTCGTGCAGGATACCTAACTCTAACTGTTGGTACCTGCTTTGTTACAACGGTCAAGAATAATCTGGTAGCTTGAGAAAGCCAAGAGTCCTCCCTCAGAGCAACCATCTGTGCCTCAGCTTCAGACATACCCTGGATTCAGTGGCACGGAACACCTCTCTTTCTCAGCACCACTCCATTGGCTCTGGCTCCTGGTGGTTATAGAGTACCTGGGGATGTGTTGTTTAGCTCCAACCCATCTTAAGACACTTTAGGCAATTTCCCAGTCTCCAGAAGTTCCTGACAATGGAGTAAGCAGAGCCTGGAAATAACTGTGACACCAGCAGGATCTAAAGGGAAAGGCCTTTGGGTAAGTATTAAGGTCAGATGGGCAGAAAGCTTGTCAGGGCAGTAAAGACAACGCTTTGTGAGATGGTTTAAAATGACATATCATCTCAGAGCTGCCCATCTCTATCAAGCAGATGCCTCATGAGGGACTGAGCGATGCTACAGAGGCAGTATGCTCAGCCCCTGCAAAAAGGCACTTGTCAAAGCTATGTGACCTTCATAAATGTCTGTTAATAAAGCAGAATAAAGCACACTGATACATTAACAGCAGTACCAAGGTAAGAAACAGAAACCTGGCCAAAACAATCAGGAGTACGTACATACAAGAGTGTGGAGACACCATCCATTGTGGCCGTTTTTTTTTTTTCCCTGCAAGAAACAACAATTTGGTGCCAGCTCCTTCACTGCAAAGGGTCTGACTAGCAAGAAAGATAATCACAATGGTTTTAGGTTTATTCCCATTTCCCCATATGCTAACTGTCACAGGAAAAGGTATGCAAAAGAGAGCAGATAAGGAGAAATCCTTGCATTCGTCCTTTATCCCTCATTCCTCTATTCAACTGCAGGTAAAGGGGAAAATAAGATGGTCCCTACTCTCCATTACCCATAATCACTCAGTAGTTCAGTTAACACCGGCTTTCATGTATTAGTACATGCTCCAAAAGCAATACAGCTTCCTCCCTGAACATATACTTATGTACTCTGTTAATTAGTAACACATGCCAGTCCAGAGAAATACTAGGCGCGTAACAAGTTCTCAATAGTTTTGTTTGGTTGTTATCATTTTTGTTAACATATTTAGTAACAAAATAGGACTGAAGGTACCATGTCTACCTGAGAATAGCATCCTACAAGGATGTAGCATGGCCAGCTCAAATCACTTCAGGAATTTGATATAAAAAAGCAACCTATCACTATATAACAGATTTCAGAATGCATATACACCAATGTTCAACAAGCAAGAAAATGCAAAATTTTGAATAAGCTTTTATTTTTGTGCTTTGTTTGTTTTCCCCCAAGCTTTCATGTTCCACAGCTTGGCATTTCAGTTTTCAACTTTTTAAGAAAAGGTTTTTTCAACTCTTCTTTAACAGAGCTTACAAGCTTGAGACCAAGACTGCAAAAATAAGACACTTCATTCTGATCAAGTTTCACTCCTGAATAGCTTTTGGGAGCTGTGGAGGTGGAAAGTGAACCCTTTAAGTTACCAAAGTTCATTAAGGACATAAATTCCCACAACACATTATACCCAAAGCCACCTGAACAAAACTTTATCTAGAATTGAGCAGTGAAAAACTCAGCTCAAGGATTAACCAGGAATTAAAAAAATCCCACAACATCCAAAGCCCATCTGTTGCCTCAACAAGTCTTGATGCTCTGTACTCAGTTCTGCTTAGTGATTACACCTTCACAAGATTTTATGATTTGACATTTCTCTATGCCTGTAACCAGATAGGATTGTTAATTTGAATCTGCAACCAATATTGAATGAGAACAAATTGAATTCCGCAATTATGACACATGATAACAGTATTTAGCAATCTAACTCTGCACATCCCTCCTCTTCCCAGACAGCTCCAGAAACACTCCCTTCCGCTTTTTACTCAGCTGGCATTCCTTCCAGGCCCTCTCCTTGCTGAGAGGGCACTTCTCCAGGACCTGCAAGTAAGGTGGGAAGGTGTGGGGCCACATGCCAGAAAGCATCCCCTCTGTGATGTGGCTCTCCCTACCGCAGAATACTTTCCTATCCTGTGAAGGGGGCAGCCTCCAATGCTGCTCTCTGGGGAGAGGACTATGCTGCAGTTCTCATTGCTAGCTCGAAGCTGATGCAGACCTCACTGCTCAGGGTTAGAGATCACCTTATCCCAGGTGGCAGTCAGGAAGTGTACTGTACTTCCCCAGCCCACAGGGGTACGCTGTATTTCACCAATACACCTACAAAGCTTCTTCAGTAAGGGCTGTTTTCCTTCTTGTGTACACCTGCTTCACAGCCAGAGCTGTTCAAGCAAGCTCCAGATAACCTTACATGTAAACAACAGAGCATGAACTTTTTCCTCTATCATTTAACAGTTAACATTATTTTTGCCTTCTCCTAAAATATGCAAGTTTCCTTAGCTTGAGGTAAAATGGAGAGGACATTTTGGAAGGTTACTAACCATTGTCATTTCTAATGGAAACACAACCTTAACAACAAAACAAATATTTAGCTAGAGGATAAAACTGTTCCTTCAGAAACACGGAATTGCTGAAATCCAAATAGCACTAAAACTTGACTTTTGACAAAGATTTCACAGAAAAGCCTTATGAAGCATGATGATCAAACCAAACATGAGGTAACTGAACAACCAGTTGCTACTGAGTGTCTGTGCCTCATTTGTCTCAGTTTTACATGGTTTTGTTTTTAAAAACAAACCAACCAAGCCACCAAACTACCATTTGACACAGTGCTTATTTGGAGATCTCTGCAGAGGTACACAAGTTGAATCTGTGACTCTTAACCTGGGACAAAACTTCAGAAAAATTTCATTTTCATTCCAAAGTACCTAATTTTGAAACCTCAAGAGGTTTTGCTGGACAGGAAAACTGTTGTGCAGTTCCACTATCCACAAACTTCATAAAGATAGAGAAACATGTATGCCAAATAAATGTTTGGGAATATCCACTTCAGGTTCAGAGCAAGTAAGGTATTGCTTTTTCCATATTCCTTCCAGGTGAAAACAAAGAGCTATATATTTTAATCCATTAATGGATTAATGTTTTACTTACAGCTAATAAGCTGATTCTAGAAAGTGAAATGCTTTCTTTAGCACATATTGACTAATAAAAATAGCCTGTGTAACATTCTTAATAAAAGGTCTTTATTTTTAATTATAAAATGGTAAATTCTCATATTCTTCCCAAGGAAGAATGGAATACAGAAGATCCTGCAACCAACAAATAAAGTAAAAAACAATTAGGATATGGAGGGAAGGCAAGAAAGTCCATAAGTCTGTGATGGCAGCAATGTGAATTCAATCTTATGCATATTGTCCATTTCACTTCATATCATAAGTTCATTTGATAACTTTAGATGATTTTATTTTCTTTATATCATTGCTCTGCAGAATCAAGGTCCCATCTCTGAATTTTCCAACTTGTCCTGCAGGCCAAATGCTAGGCACTGATTTCTTCCTTTTGGCCTTCCTGAAATAGGGGGGGGGGGGGGGGGGGGNAGAATTAAGAGTAACAACAGAAACTCATGAAAATGCTTAGTATGTCACCTATTTATGCAATCAATGGTATTATACAACAGAAAATCACAGAGAGTAATGACCACAGAACATTTATTACCTGCATAGCCATTCAGAATTTGCAGCACATTACAGAATGGTTTACATTTTTAAAAGTTTAGAAACACAAAGACTTTTGGATAGAAGATTAAAAGTACATTTCAGTGAACCTGCTACACTATGATTAGGAATGCCACTTCCATCTTTCAAGCTCCTGTATACTGTAGGCTTGTGTTTTGCAGAAATTATTTCTCAGAGCAAATGCTCTGAGTATGTGGCATATCCTGGGTCCACACACAGGGATTTTCATCCATCTCACCTCCAGCTGCAGTCTTAGACATGTCAGGGCAGAACTAACATATCTTCAGTTAAGCTGCATAACTACAGCCTCTGAAACTGCTAGGTACAGAGCAACATCACCATTTTGTGACTAAGATCTTCTGCAGCTGGAGAAGTTCTTCCCACTGTGATATACATAACTTCTGGTATAAGACTGTGTGTAGTTACATAAGGGAAATACACTGGGGAGGCTATACCAAAGCACATTAATTTTAACCATGTTAAAAACGGCTCACCTCTCCTTCTGTTCTTTCTTCTTCTTCTTCTTAAGAGAATCACCTTTATGTTCCTGTTTTTAAAGATACATATTTTAATTGAAAAGGAACAGAGCATCTTGGCTAAAAAAAACATCTGCACATAAAACACGTGTAGCATTTGCTTCACAGAGCAGCAGCCACTTAAAGCAGGTTGGGAAACCTCCTGACAGGCCAAGTGATGCAACACTTTACAGAGGCACTGCTAGGAGTGCCCAGAGCCCTTTCTGTCACCTTGCAGAAAGCACAGCCTCCTCATGTTCAACATGCTGCCCCCACCACATGAGGAGGCACAGATCTAGCTGCACGAGGAGAGAGGCTTGCTTCCTGGGCATGTGACAGATCCTTGGGTCAAAAGATGGAACTTGCTACCAGGCAGGTGTGCCCAGTCACCTGACTTGAGTGTACCTGTCAAATAACATGGTTTGACTATGCCTGGTCATGCACTGATGCAGAAGTAGGTCTCCTGGGAAAGAGGGCGACAGGAAACAGGCTGACAGAGCAATTACCCACCCTGCAGTCTGCTCCCACCTACATAAGAAGACTCCATGGGGAGGCAAGGAGTGGGCTTGGAGCCAGATGGGCTGTGCTAGAGCATGGATGCAAAAGGATCCTCGCCCTCACTTTAAATAATGAGCAAGATCCTAGATGTGCTGATATAAAACCAGCTGAACATCCGTCTCTCTGTGATTACACAAAATGAAACAAGCTTTAATTGAAGGCAATAATTGCTCCCTTAAGAGGCAAGGGGGAAAAAAAAAACCCTGTTGATTTTGTGTCCTCAGTCTATCAGCCTCAAAGGGTAAGGCAGTGAAACCCACCACAACACAAGCCTAACTCTTGTGCCCTTCACACAACCAGCTTTTACCGATCAGATTAGTCCTGCTGGAGCCAGGAACTCATTCCATGGGGAGCAGCAGGTGCCAAGCTCGGGCACCCCACCTGCACCTGAGGCGTTACCTGTCAGGCTCCTGGGCTAGCTCTTACATGCTGCCTTTTTACACAGAAATTTTCACACCAACCTTTCCCTTATCATCATCCTTCGCTGCTTTTTTCTCTTTCATTTTCTCCTGGTAAGTCTTGTAGTTCACATGTTGCTTTTTGGGAGGCTGCAATAAAAATTGGGAGGGATACCACCAATGAAGTTTTCAAATAGGTTAAAAAAATATTCACACATTTGTATGTACAATAATTTTCAGGTAGTGCTGGGGGAAAATCAGAAAAGGTTTATTTCCTTTTGGGTGAGAGGAAGGGACTTAAGGGATATAAGGTAGACACATAGAAACCATATCTTTCTTGGTGGAGACAGCAGAGAGGGATGTTTATGCTCTGTATCAGTCCTGCAAGGTTTCCACATACGCACTGAGCTAGCAAAAAAACCCACACCCCTCCTCACCCTCCAAAAAAGACCTACAAAATTATTTTTTTATTTTATACTACTGATGATAAATACAACTGCAAAGTGTTCTCTGTCTTAAAGTCACTGGGAGACTGAAGCTTTAAAAAGCAAGTCCCTCCCTCCAACAATTTAGTTTTAATGGCCTGATTAAAAATTAACAAATGTTGTTTTCCACCCCAATCAGTCATATTTCATCTACACAACATCCCTGGTAACACAACCATACTAATTTTCCAAACGTCTACAGAAAATACACAAGACAATAGAAAATGTAAAGGTAAGGATGAAGTGGGAGAATGGTCAAGGTAGGGGATCTTGTGTTTTAAGAAAGTACTACCACAACCCCCCAGTGTTTTTTACCACTTTCCTACACTGTAACAGCTGGGTGACCATCCAGCACACATCACGCAATAGTTACCTTGGCTCCCAGCATGATAGCACGCTCCTGTTCCCATGCGCGTTGTTCCTGTTTGTTGTAGCCAGTGATTCCAAATTTGTGCACTTCCAGACGAGCCTAGAACATTAGGGAAAATTGAGAGCATTTCATAATTTGTCCATCTTGTTGTAAAATAAGCCTTGACAGATCTCAACAAAGTCATACCCCCAAAGAAACCCTGTATAATACCTGAAAGCAGTGTACTATAAAATAAAACTAATTGAGTTTGGAGCTATACTGCAGAACAGTTAACCACTCTCCATCCAATCTCTGGATGGTGAAGACTGTCAGGGGGACAATTTTTGACTCTCCTCATTTCACATCAAACAACACATGGAATGGATCTCCTCCACATAAGAATGAACCATGTGCTGCAAAATGAAGAATGACGAAATGTGCTACCCACGACACCCAACGTTTACCAAGTGTCCTCATTCCTTAGCTGCAGAGCACTTAGCCAGTAAGAAATAAGGATGGGCAGATGGTGAAGTGGTTTGACTACACACAAATGTATAGCTGACACTATACAATACTCTGGCAAAACAGTGCACAAAACAACTTGCACTGATCTGTAAACGAATCAGTATCCAAGAAGGCCAGTGCTAGTTATACTCGTATAAGAACAGATGAGAATAAAAAGACAAATGGAAAAAAGTCATCTGCTGTTTAAAAAATAGATTTTTTTTTCCCCTCACACATTATCAGAAATCCAAGATTAACACCGTGGGCCTGAAAGTTACGCTAAACATTATGGTTACTCACAGAGCTTTACAGAGCTAACATACGTTGATCATCCTCAAATTCTCATGGAAAGATCAGAAAGGCAGGCCAGAGAGTTGTAACATGCCTCCCTTCACACAGAGCAGCTGACAACAGCCAGCATGCTCCTCCTCTGGCACAGCATGCAGCCAGAATTATCTATTAGGAAATCCTCACCTACAAGAGAGAACCTTTCCTGGAAGTGTTCTCCATTGGTCACATCATAGCTTTTCCAAGGATATAAATAGACATACCTGCACACTAAGATAGTGAGATTAGGTATGTCCTGCTGACTTACTTTTTCAAAGTTAAATTCTTGTTCATTCACATTTTTCTCTTCATCCACTATCTTGGTCTATAAACAAAATAAAACATTTCAAATTAATGTAACAAGTAACACCAGTTTAAATGCCAATTGTGATTTTTTTTTTTTTTAAAGCTGTGAGATGTAAAAGGAATTGCAGGAAAGAGTATACAGTTTCCCAGCAGTATCTTTTTCTAGCTTTATCATCTGGATTTATTAAAAAAGACAGTCTTAATGGCATTTTTAATATGTAGATATTATAGGGTCTTTCTGGAACAACCTTGCACAATTTATAGGGTACCATTACAGCACAATGCATATACCTTTGTCTTGCATTTTCTTGCCTGAATTATCTGCTAACACTTACAAACAGTTTCATAATTCAGAAAGATATTAATAGCTGCAATTAATTTTTATACATTCAAGTATAAATTACATTTTGTAAGAGAGCTTTTTTGTGAGCTACGCATCACATGTATTTTCATTTCCAAGTCTGTACCAAACTGCTAATGCAGAACAGGACATGAACACATTTGAGACAGGGCACAGTGATAATAGTACACGTTGCCACCAATAGCTGGTGGCAACGTACAGAACAAGCTCAATTCAGAACTACACAGACATATATCAGCACACGTATCCAGTGGAACTAACACAAGAGAAGTAGCTCCAGAGGATGCAGCATCAGCAAACGGCAGACCCCTCTTACGCTCTTTAAAGAAACTACTTGCTCAAAATGAGATCAATGAAAACTACATCTTTTCTACTCCTCTATTTACACTGAGACCTTCCATCAGCAGTTCTCAGTTTGGAGGGGAACACTCCGGGAGGGACAGACTGTATTCTAGGAAGAAAAAGAAGTGCGAAATCCCCATGGAATGCTCTACACCTGCTCACTATGGGAGTGTCCCACATGGGACACTTCAGAACAGTAACAAATCTCCCAGGGTTATTTAGATTGTCTCCTGATTTCGGGGAGGATGTACTGAGCCACCTCTCTGAGCAGATGCTCTGCCTGCTCCCAAGTGTGCTGACACAGGCAGGGAAACTGAGCTCTGTTCAAGAGTAGCATTCGCTCATCTTTCCCTGTTTGCTCTCAAGGGCACTATCCCCTCTAAGGAAGCAGAAGTACTACATATATACATATTAAAACTCAACCTGAATGCTTTTAATGTTTCCTTTTCACCCTTCAGGACATTGAGTCACAGGTTCAGGTCCCAGGGTTACACCAGAGCCAAACCTAAACTTCTCTCAACTCTGCAAAAGCTTCTATACAAAATTGTCTATTTCAACCACAAACACATTGGTTATTTTAGTGCATTTTACTAACAAGCCTAACATCAGTCTTCTGAGGTAGAAAAATTTAAGCTGTATAAAGTGTAAGAAAATAAATAACTAGGGCAATTTTTAGAGGAAAACATGCTGGAAAAAGCATGAAAGTTTATGGATTCAACCAACTGTTTGGTCAGTCTCTTGAACTTACTAATTCCAAGCAGTCAAGCCCCAGATACCAGTAAGTCCCCCTGAATTAAAGACAGCCATGTGTTGGTCCATCAGAGCTTATTTTAGCATTAGGCTTGGGACGTTATGACCACAAACATGACTCAAAGAAAATAACCAGAAAAGCCATAAAATCTGGAAACTAATCAACCAACACGGGACCCTCTGCTTGGCGTGGAAGGCAGCTCAGCTTCCAGCCAGACCTATCCAGGCCCCTCTGTTGAACGAACTCTGCTATTCAGTTTTTGGCAACACAAGGGAATTTATCACTAACAAACCAAACCTGAGAACTGTGATCTAATGCTGTCATGCCTTCCCCTATTGACCACCTTACACCAATCCTTCAAGGCACACATATTTGTGAACAGTCAAGCATTGCTGTGATGACAGAGAAGACAAGAAAGCTTTGACACTTCATATCCACACCTGCTGACAAGAGTAGGGCAGCACACGAAACACTTAGGCACTGAAGTAGCCAAGAGGCTTTGCTTCCCATTTCATTCACTTCTTGCCGTATTGGCAGTCCTATGTGCAGATCAATTTATTTTGCTGGAAGGCATCTATGTCAAATATAGGGTACTTATCCACAGATCGTCCAAAATTGGAATTTTTAGGGGAGATGGAAGAAAAACCCAAATAAATATGAAGAGGGTTTTAATTGATTTTAACTGTCACCAGAAAAGGGCATCCCAGGTCTCAATGTCGGGTCTGTGGTTTGGCTTTTAAAAACCAAAAAAATCTGTGCTTTAAAGACGAGCAAGTTAATGCAAAGCGTTGGTGCCGTACACCCCGTCACAAGGCGGCCCCTGGCCTGGGCCAGCAGCACCCAGGCCTGCGAGAGCAGGCGGGTCTGGGGCCGAGGAGACCAGCCGGCAACCGGCCCTACCTGTGCTCCGCCGGTACGTGCTGCCAGCGGGCTGGGCCGCCTCTTCCTCCCGCGGAACACGACGACCTCCACGGCGGGCGGCGCGGCAGGGGCCGGCGGGGCGGGGGCGGCGGCGCCCAGCTCAGCCCGCAGCTCCCCGAAGAAGTCGCGGGCCCGGCGCCGCCCTCCCGCCGCCCCCTCGGCACTGCCCAGTGCCGACGACGGGGCCCGGCTCCGCTCCGGTGCCGACCCTGCGCTCGCCTCGCCGTCCTTCGCGTCGCCCCGAGCACGGGGCTCTTCACCTACAGTGCCGAACACATGCAGCGGGTCAGCTAGCGCTGCCGCTGTCACTCCGCTTCAGAGTGAACACGCCTGTCCCCTTCCCTTCCCTAGAGAAGGCCGCGGTGCTGGCGGCCTCGGCGCAGCGCTCGGC
>VYZX01025104.1:64821-86175 GCA_013401335.1 Brachypteracias leptosomus
CCGCCTCCAGCCGGCGGCAGGGCTCCCACGACCCCATAGCTGCCGCGATGGCGGCGGGCGGAAGGACGTTTGATCCGCGGCGGCTCCCGTCGCCCCTAAGATGGCACCGCCCATCGCGCGGTGTCCCCCCCCTCCCCCGCGCCTGCCGCAGCGCGCCGGGCAGCCGAGCTGGGGCGGCGGGAGGCTATGAGCACCGCGGGAGGCGGCCGCGANGCGCCGCGGTAGGTGCCGTTCACTCTAAAGCGGAGTGACGGCGCTTGGCGCACTCCCCCGGGCCCGGGGGCCGCGGGCCGGAGGGGGGTTTCCGGGGCTGCTTCTGGGCGCGGGTGTGTCGCGCAGAACTTCCCCGGCCCTGCCCGCGGCGCAGGGACAAGGCCTTTCCCGGGTTCCAGCGGGGAGTGGGCGCGGCCGAGCGGGAGCTGGACGGTTCCCTTCACAAGTTCCCCTTCCCCTGCCGCTGTGGGCCCCAAGCCCGCTTCTCCTCCCCTGCTGCTTCCCCCGTTCCTGTCGGGTCTTCCTGAGGCAGCCCCGCCGCTGTCGGGCGGGACAGAAACCCTCCGGCCACGGTCAGTTCAGCGCTAGAAAATTGTCATGGGGATGAAGTGCCCGAAGCGTGTTTTCCTGTGTTACGTGGTGGAAATTACTTAATTGACCTTGTTTTTTCCCTGCATCTCCTATGCCAGCCTCAGACAAGGAGATTTGCGTGCGAGGTGCTAAACCCCCCTCTCTATGTGCATCTGGAGGAGGGGGCTGGGGAGAGAGGGAAACAGCTCCTGGTTTTGGTGGAGATTCCCGAACTTCTCTGTCTCCTTGTCTGTACACTGACATCCCAAGTGCATCATGAGCACCTTCATTTTATCGCTTCCCAAGGTTATGTGGAAGCAGAGGAGTTGCAGTTTTCTGCTGTTTCGCTTCTGTACTTCACCAGTGTCGCAGTAACAGTGCATGCAACTGAATTTCCCGGTGCTGAGGTTTCCACCAGTGTGTTTTCCAAATGTGCTCTGTGCCAGTCTGCTATTGAAGCCTGAACAACAGTTTGGCTATAATGTGTAACAGCAGCATTACCCTTCTTCGGTCTTTCCTAAAGTGTGTGTTTTGGCTCTCTCTGTGCTGCTTCAGGACAGGGTGTGAAAATAACTCTTGCCATGGAGAGAAACCAGTCACGCATCAAATCTGGAAATGTCAAAGGAGGAGCGGTGGCAGAGGTGACTTTGCAGTTGGTCGTAGCTTTTGCAAAACTCTGCTCCCCAGAGCTGTGTTGGGGAGTGACTGCAGCAGCGCTGTGGCTGCTGATGTGGCTGATGCGAGATGAGCTGAGCACTGGGTTTCTTTGTCTGGGTTTTGTGCAGTTGCACATGGCAGGATTTAAACTTCAGTAATCGATATATGTGTTGCTTAGATTTTCTGAGCAATGACTTGTCATACGCTGATCTAAGTAGGTGTATACTTACAGCCAACTAATATTTTCTGATGCTATTTCGAGCTATCTTTTTTGCTATTACAGGGCAGAAGGGATGTTTTTTTATGTTTTATTTTTAATCAAGGGTGTTGATATAGAGTGTCAATGGCTAATGCAAACTATTTCCAGTCTTCTTAGCAGTAAGCTAAGACTTGGCTCTTGCAAAACACCAACTAGTTGAAAGCTGTAGAAGAAGAAAGGTTGAAAACTGTAATGCTAAACAATACAGGGAAAAATACCCATAAGAATTTTAAAGAAATACTGGCTTGGGTTTAATACCTTATACAGGGTTATTTTAAAAGCTCCTGGAGAGTTTGTTCTGCAGTTACTGTGGGACAATTCTCTAAACTACAGTAGTGGAAAGAAAAGTTAGTTATCTACCAAATGCTGCTGTAGTAGAAGAATGGTACCCAAATTTGGCTATACTGTGTTGGGAAAAGGATATGAGGTCAAACATTACAGTAGGATTTGTGTTCTCAGTAAAACGGAATTGGCTTTCAATACTGTTGAGGTTTTGAAGGGGTTTTTGTGGTTCTTAAGTGGAGGTATAGCCGATTTGAGTTTCTTTTTTTATTTTGCCATCATGTCCAGGAATTAAACATTTGCTCTCCACTTAGTTTAAAATGTCAAGCTTTGATAGTGTTGCTGATGTGACTGGGGTCAGCTGGCGGTGAAATCTGACTCCCTCTACCAAGGTTGAAAACTCAGCTGCCACTGCTGGGCATTTTATCTGTTCTTGGTGTTCTCCTGTGTGTTTCCTGGCCAGGCTTTTCTCTTAGCACCAGAAAAGGTCACCATGAGAGCCCATGAAACATGTTTTATCCTTCATTGTCAATCAGACTGATTCTGCACAGGTTGTGTGTGGGGAGAGGAGGCAGAGTGAATGAAAGGGATGCCTGTGCTACCCTTCAGGCAGTGCTGTAGAGGAAGACATAAGCATTTTTATTTTTAGCATCTTCTAATAAATGTGCTTGATCATAACCAGTACTTTTATATATGTGTTTCACAGATGTTTGCTTCAGTTGCCTTGCTTATCTGGCGGCTAATGTTGCTGTTTTGAAGTTTAGAGAAATACAGTTTCAGCTTTCGAAGGACTGAGGAGTCATTGAAAGGAGCTGTGGTGTTACAGGAAATAATAGGAGACGTCTTCCTCCAGAGCAGGGCATGCCTGCTGACTCAAGGGGAAAAGTTTTGTCACTGAGATTTCTACAGTGGGATAGATCCACAGTTGGTTCTTGATGTGCCCTTTGTTTTCCTGCTTTGCAGTGGTGTTATGCAGGGGCTGTGCTCTGTTTTCACCTACTTGTGCACCATATTGCATTTTGATCTTCATGTGGCTGATTTTTTATTTTTTTTTAATTCATTTGTTCCTGCCTGGCTGTGTTTTATGTACCCAACATCCAAGCTTGGTGAAAGCCAGTATAAATCACCAAGGTCCCACATGCAATTTAAAGTAGCAGGGATTATTTTTTTGTGTTGATGATTTTGTTTTTATAATGTCACTCATGGCATTGTCTTAATGTAGCTGTGAGAGTTGGAATCAAAAGTGTTTTAGTTAATACCTATTAATCATGGAGAAGCCGGAGGCAAGGCACTTTAGCTTTCAAAGGCCAGGTGTTCTCTCAACTTCTTCCTGTTGGGCAGAATTAAGTAGCATGCGGCATAGGGTGATTTGGAAATCTTTGCAGTTGGAAAGGGGTGGGGTTTTGGAGGGTTTGTGGTTGGTTTTTTTCTCTCCTTTTAGTTTCTTTCTGCAGCATTGTTTCAAGAAGGTAATGATTGTTCACACGCTCCAAGTGTGAAATGCAGACAATATGAAAAGCTAAAAAGAAGCCCCAAAGATTGCACGCCATTGTTTTGGTACTGTAGCCAAGCAGACCAGTGAATGGCTCGAGACTGTGTCTCATTCTTTATTTGTATGTTCCCAGCAGAAAGAGCTCACGTCAAAGAAAAGAGATGAGTTTGAAGATATCTTGGAGGAAAGACGGTTGTCTAGTGACTTGAGATACGCAATGAAATGTTATACCCCTGTGATCTACAAGGGACTTTCACCTTGCAAGCCAAACGCTCTTAAAAGCGCTGTTCTCCAGTCAGAGCAAGTTCAATATGTTATCAAGCAGGTGAGTCTGGACACTGAGCTGTAAGACGAGGTAAATGGAGCACAGCCAAGCTTTGTATAGCAGCAGGGAAAAAAAGGATTATTACTGACCTTGTTGAACATGATAGCTGTAGTTTGAATAAATCAGAAACTTGAGAGCCATGCTCTTTTGGCAGGAAAAAACAAATACTGATTTACCATTGAGTTGCCACTTAAAGTTGTTAAGATTGTTCATTTTGCATATGTGACACTTCACCATCTAACTTATCCAATGTTCCTGATGTTTGTTTTTTTTCTTCTCCTTCTCCATACAGAGCAGCATTGTGAAAGGCACAAGCACTCTCCTGCTTAGTAGACACTTTTGTACTTTGAGGATGTCTTGTAGGAGTTTTATAGGCTAGTGGTGTATTTATGAATCAGTCATAAATGCTACTTTCCCTGAAATGAGAGTTAAATTTCACAGTGAATTCTTTAAATTAGAAACACTATCTAAGATGTAAAAGTATTTTTGTTTTAAGATGAAGGGCAGCCACTACTTTGTAATGAATAAAATATTTTGTAGTCACACTGGCTCATACTTTACTTTGTGTTGAAATGGCTGAAATAAGAGTGTGTGTTAGTTAGCAGAGTTTCTATTTTCAGTATTCATGAAAAATAATTCCAGGCCAATAGAAGTATGTAAGATGTTTTGGTTAGTCCTGAGTGAGTGGCTACTAAAAATTTTTTCTGTTTATTTATTTTTAACAATCAATGTTGCCTATGGTCTATCAAAACCCATTAGGATGTGATAAACTAGACCATGTCCTACAGAGTTGTCATGTTGCCATCATGAATTGCTAAGTAGTATGAAATAATAATTAAAAAAAAATCTTTCAACTTTGGAAACACTAAAACATTTACTGAAAGAAAATATTTTACAGAGGATTTGACAGAAAGGCATTTGTGTGATGTTTTCCTCTGAAGTGCTTTTTTGATGGAAAATGATTTTGATGGATATTTTCCCAGTTGGTGTCAAGTGGTTGAAGGGGGTTAGCAAACCTGCCATTGCAACCAAGTTACCAGCCCTGCACTAGAGATGACTGGAAGTATCTGAGGCTCTCTTGGGCAATGTTCCCAATGATCTATGGTTGGTGTGCCTCCTGTCAGGGCAGAGTTTACACAGTTTTACACAGGCATACTAGAATTTGCTCTTGTGACAAATCATTGAGGTTTCTAATGTTCAGTATGTGAAATTAAGTGCATTCGTTTATTTTAGCTTGCTGTATGTGATTGGTCTGATGGTTTTGATTCCTGATTTGGGGAGTAAGTGCTTAGCTCTGTAGCGGACATGCACTTAATTCACACAGGATCAGCTGTGTGGTGATCCTTTTTCTGGTAAATGAGAACAGTATCTCTTTACCTAGTGAATAAAAAGGATAGCTTTTTGGCTTCCTAGGAGAGATTGATTTTCTCAGACTCAAGTGGAAACAGATTTTGGCTTCGTTAAGTGGTTTAAATAATTAGTTTCAGCTACATGTGGAAATATGCAATTTGAAGGATAATGCATTTATTGAAACACAGTTTAACCAGTAGATATGATAATAAGGTGGAATATGGAGATAAATTTGAGGAGACAGATTTCCTCATATGTCACAAGATAGAAGTAATCGGTAAGCAGTGCTGGACTCTAAACAGAGCCATGCTTTTTTGGAGGCTTTTTCTTCGGCTGTTCCTCCTCTGTTCAGTAAAAGCCATGTTCCTCATTCCAGAATAGTAAAAAACTAACTTTTCAATTTTTTTTCTAGATTCAAAGTATCTAATAGGAGGGATGACTATTATTTAAGTCTGTTTTAACAAACTTCAGAAGGGAATGAGCATAGCAACAGAAAGGAGATAATTGATATGCGAAGCTGGTAGAGATGGTGCTTTGTATGCATTCCAGCCATTGCCAAAGTAATACACTACAAAGAAATCAAAGCGTGATAGAGCTGAGGTTCTTCAGACAAGTCTTAAAATCTAACCCAAATAGACTTCAAAGATTTACGTTGCTAATATCTCTGCAAACATAGGTTTCATTACTATTCAAAGAAAATTGAACACAACCTTCTTCAGACCAATAATACAGGAAGTGTTCTTAGAACTTAAATCTCCTCTGAAGATGCTACAAGTTAAAACATTTGAAAGGCTGTGTTTGGGGGGGGGAGAGTTGTTGCACACCCTTCCCCCTGCCATTGACATCTTAGTTCATTCTTGATTTTGAACACCTTTAACTTGGCTTTCTCTTACTGGCTGGCACCTAACAGATTCTGTATGATTAAGACACATGCCTATCACATAAAATAAAATCTTGCTGACTATTGCAGTAGTTCTGTCATAATTGCTGTGACAAAAAGGGTGGTGTGCATGGGTGGGGAGAAGAAACTACATCTGACTGCTGTTTTGTTTCTCTTTAGTTAGCAAAAGAGATGGGAGAATCACCTGATATTATTCAAGAAGAGGCCATGGAAATCCTGGATGAGATGGGCCACAGTATGCAATTAGGAGCTGTCAGATTTTTTGCCTTTACTCTGAGCAAAATATTTAAACAGCTTTTCCAGAGAGTTTGTGTGAATGAAGAAGGAATGCAGAGAGTGAGTACTGGGGGCTGGGGGAAATGTTTTAATATTTTCATACCAGTGACTTGGACAAAGACTCTAATCTGCACTCCAAGTAATAAATATGAAAAGTACCCTTTGAAAAGAAAGATTGCACTTGTGTTTATTACTGCATTTCTCAATAAGTGTGGGGGGAAAGACAATGATCTATAAGTTTTTAGAGGCAGTCAGCAGGACTTTTTGTACATTTTCCAAATGTTTCTTATGGTAAGGAATACCATGTGTCAGTGATTTTATTAGATCAGCTACTGAGAAAGTTTTTCTATCTGGTATTATAAATTTAATAATGCATTTAGCTGAATTGGGTTGGAAACCCTAATGTTAGGTGGCTGAGCAGGTTGACTGTTCCACAAAACCTTCATAAAGCTAAGACTGGTGAAACATTGTGCACCTTTGAGGTGCCTCACTTTCCTGGGGAGCTGCTATCCTTCTGTCTTGTGGCAGGATGCCACCGTTCTGGAGGGTGCAGTGTATTCCCTGGGAGACACCAGTGTCAGCCCTGATAGCCCCTGGTGGGTTTCCCATCCCCATCAAAAGGGATTTGAATTAGACTATTACATAATGAGGTGGCCCTGGCTTTTGAGTTCTGTGATTCTTGTGAACCACAGGTTGCTAGTCTGGAAACTACTGCTCCAAATTTCCTGTGGTTCCATGCTGAGAAATATATAGAGTATGTGGACAGAGAACCACTCAAACAAATCAGCTTCTGTTTGCCTTAAGCCCTGTGGAGGTCTGTATTTACAAATGTCAACAATCAGTCTGTAAATATTGGAACAGTATTGTTTGTGCTGTTTCTTTTAGTTGCAACATGCCATTCAGGAGCATCCAGTTGTACTACTGCCCAGTCACCGAAGCTACGTAGACTTTTTGATGCTGTCTTACTTGCTATATACATATGATTTGGCTTTGCCTGTCATTGCTGCAGGAATAGGCAAGTATGTTCTTTTAACAGTGTTTTCAGGATTCAGAGAATCGATAGCAACAGGGCTGGTAGCAGCTACTATAAGTAATCATGTTTAACTTGTGTTCCAAATATGTCTTTTCAAAACTTTAGGATTCTTACAGCATTTGAAAGCTTCTCGTTGGTTCTGAGTCCAATCAAAAGTGAAGTTTTTCATACCAAGTTCACCCAGAAGTATCCCATCTGTAGACCCGAGGCTAGGACAAAGATAGGTATTGTGGAGAAGACTTCTGTATTGCTTTTTTGGCCTGAGGACAGGCAAAAACTTGCCCAGGAGCTACTGTGTATGCAGAGCCTTTTGTGATACTTCATACGGTTTTAAGTGCAGTCATAGTAGCTAGATGCTATATGAAGGGCCAACCACCTCGTGCTTGCTGCTGATGTGACAGATGCAGAGCACTGTTATGTGAAGTGCTGAGAGCAAAGCTATCTGGGAAACAAAATTTCATGTCAGAGGTCATGGTTTTGGACATACTTAATTCTAAAGCAGATGAAGTCAGTATATTTGTGGGAAAAAATTCTTGAAGATTTTAACAGTAAATGTCTTCTGAGTTAAGGTGATTTTTTTGAAAATCCAGACTCTGGCAGCACTTAACTGAAAAACCTGATCTTGGAAGTCTTGGGTATCAGCCAGGTGTTCTAAGCAGGCAGACAACTACCTCAGGTCTGGTTCAGCACTGTAGTGTGCACAGGAAAACTGTCAAAGGTCTGGAAGTCTGCGACTTTACTATAGTCTACTTTTCCAGTCAAGAGGTTAGGAAGACCAGAAGAAAATCAGCGGAATCTGGGAGAATGAGTTTGCTAGGGAAGATGAGATTCTGCTGGTCTTTGAGTTAGTGGTATCTTGCCTTTGGGTGATGTAGGTTAGATTGTTGTGAAATCAGAAGTTGGTTTCTCATGGCGGCCTGGATCAAGGTGTTGCAGCTGCTTACTTGTCATGTATTGTTCAGAATCTGCTCACACACTGCAGACTTCTGGATTAGAGCTTTTTTGAGTTTTGGGCCTCAAAACAGTATCATCAGATACTGTTAGTTAGCTTAGAGGGATTTTTCTCTAGTGATTAACATTTTTTGTAAGTGTTTTGGGTTCAGAATTCTTTAGAATTAGTGTTGCAGCTTGATTATACTGCTGCATGTGTTTATTATTTTAAATTCCTCTGGAGAAAACACATTTCTCTATCATTGTAGTTGTATTTATTGCATATTGTTAGAAGTTCACAAGATGTGGTTTACAAACCCACTCTCAAAGTGGTACTTGTGCCAAGTGGAGAGATGCTCTTCTGATAAAGGTGGTAAGTGCCTCTGTTTGGCTTCAAGTAACATACAGACAGATCTATGGGGGTTAGCTAAAGGAACACCAGAGTATTTGCTCGTACAGTACATAAGCAGGTATCTAGCAGGTGCTGGGATCCTGTTTCTGTTTCAGGTCTTGGGAGCAAGTCAGATTAGAGGCACAGAGCTGGTCAGGTGACATGGGCTTTGATGTACATGAAAGGATGGGTTTCAGTCCCTTTGTGAGGTGGGGAGAGGCATTGGGCACGCAGCCAGCATCCTGGCTGGGAAGCTATGTATGCAGCAGGAGTGTGGAAGTATGGGAGGAGAAAGAGTCTATGTTGTGAGAGAGAGAGGGTAGTAGGAGAGTAAGGGAAAAAGAGGGACCTCTACATATGGGAAGCTCTGGCAGCTGCTATTGCTGCCCAGGGTCCTGTAGCAAATTTATTTCTATCTATTTCTTTCTTACATCTGGCTGCCCAGAGAGATGGTGAAGGCCCCATCCCTGGAGTCATTCAAGGTCAGGCTTGATGGGGCTCTGAGCAGCCTGACCTAGGTAAAGATGTCCCTACTTGTGTAGGGAGGTTGGACAAGATGACCTCTAGAGGTCCCTTCCAGCCTAAAACATTCTATGATTCTGTATGTTTATATGAACACGTACATGTGTATGTGACGTATTATATGACAACTTCAAGGCAGTCATTGTCAGAGTTGCAGCTGGTAATGTGAATTTATTTTACTGTTTTCAAGTGTTCCATGGATTGAGATGGCAAGGAGGTTGAAATGGCACATGGCCAGCTACTGTGTAAATTCATTTTAAATGCTTTCCTAAGAAATTTGTTAATGTTAGTGTTTCCTGATTTTGCAGGAAAATCATCAGGTCAAAATCATTTTGACCGTCATTGCTTAAAACTGGAAAACTATAATTTTTTAGCTGGTTTGGTGTACACCTCTAAGTCATGACTCGGGATCATAAATGGTATACCATAGTGTAATTGGTCAGTTAATTTCTGTGTCTTTTAGGATACATTCAGTGGTAACTGAACTTTATGAAGGTGAGTCAATGTACTTCAAAAACATAGTCTTTATTGTGATTGAAATGGAGCCATCTAAATTATGAAAATAAATTGCTCTAAGTGAATGCTGCTTACCAAAACAAATTGAAAGCATATTATAATTTGCTACAGGTACATTCTTGCCAGACAATCTGAAAGCAAGTAAAGGTATTTGCAGCAACAGAATCCTTGAAAGTGATCTTCTTTATTCTGGGAATTGACTCAGTGTATTAGAGAAAGTGGTTGGCTTACTGGCTGATATTAATCAATGCTTTGTGTGTGTGGTTTTGTTTTTATTTGATTGTTTTTCAGATTTCCTAGGAATGAAAATAGTTGGTGAGCTGCTTCGAAGGGCAGGTGCCTTCTTTATGCGACGTTCTTTTGGAGGGAACAGACTCTACTGGGCAGTGTTTGCTGAATACGTAAAAACAATGTTAAGGGTAAATAAATTACTGAACTCAAAATGTATGCTTAAGAAATACTCTGTTGGAACGATTCCTGTGAAATATACCAGATGTTCCAGCTCTGTGATTTAAAGTCTTCAATGTGATCTGATTAAACATGTTTTAGCTCAGAATTGCTGTAGAAGGAGCTCTGCTGTTGTTATAGTTCAGCAGTAGATGGTAAACAAATCACTGCTCATCAGTGGCCTTTGACCGTGTGCCCATAGCTTGTGGCAGACACAATATTTTTAACTGTATAGTGTGGCAAATGCAATGGATGAATATAGGCTTAGAGATGACTGAAGTTCACTTAAAAGCTTACTTACATTTTAAGCACTTAAAACTATTTGTGGGCAGTAAAGAAGAAATGTTTTTATTTTTCTGACCTGCTTTTTCTTTGTTTTATTTCTGAAGAGCGGCTATGCCCCAATTGAATTTTTTCTTGAAGGGACTAGAAGCCGCACTGCCAAGACTCTGACTCCGAAGTTTGGTAGGTTTGTTGAAGACTTGGAACTTTTTATGATTGTTAGTGTTTTCATTAGTGGCTATGTGCTCTGTAAGTTTTTCAGACAGGAAGGAATGTTAAAGAGGTGGGAAACTGGTGAGGTCTGTCAGAGTAGTGGAAAACACTATATGGTTGGAGTTCCAAGGCCATACAAAGAACGACAATACAAATCTCTTGCACTCTCCTGCTTTCTTTCCCTTTATCCCCTTGTGTACTGAATTACATAACTCTTCACCCTTTTCTTTCTAGAAAATAGGTGTCCCCTGACCAGCAAAGAAATATTGTAAGCCAACTGTAAAAGTAATGGGGAATCTTTAGAAGGAAGATGCTCTGTGAGTGCAAGCAGTGCTGCTGAAAAGAGCACAAATAGCTGTCCAAATGCATTGCTTACATTTACCTTCTGTTTTAAAGCTTGGGCCATGTCTTATTCTTCTGCTTGCTTGAAGAGAGAACAGGCACAGTGCACACCTGCTAGCAGTTCCTAAAATTTGAAGATACCTTTTTCACAGTTAAATTGTAGTTGCTTTTCCCTCCTCAAAAATTACAAGTGATTCACACTTTTTTCCTTTTTTTTTTTTTTTTCAATTTACAGGTCTTCTTAGCATTGTGATGGAACCATTTTTTAAACGTGAAGTCTTTGACACATACCTCGTTCCCATCAGCATCAGCTATGAGAGAATATTAGAAGAATCTCTCTATGCATATGAACTCCTAGGAGTCCCAAAGCCCAAAGAGTCTACATCTGTATGTAAATTCTTTAAGAACAGAACATATGTGGATGTATACACACCCTGTAGCACCAAAACTTGAGTTTTTCTTCCTGTCTACATAGGGATTGTTAAAAGCCAGGAGAATCCTCAGTGACAATTTTGGTACCATCCATATCTACGTTGGCCAGCCGGTATCACTGAGAACCTTGGCATCTGGGAGAATCAATTGGTGCCCATACAATTTGGTTCCCAGGTACATCTTTCTATGGTGTATGCACAAGAGAAGCATTTCTTCAGCTCTCACCTATGTAAAAGAATTAAGATGTTCTCTTGTACTTTGCTTTCAACTTCTCTCACCTCCTCTCTATGTATTTAGACTGCTGAACCTGTTCATCTGAGCAGAGGCTTATCATGCTTGTGATTGGGTGTTTCTGAAACAGGATGTTACTTGCATGGTTTCCTAACGTATCAAGATGGTGCCATTTTAAAATTTAATGNTTTATTATATAAAACTTTTTTTTTAAGATAGCATGTGTTCAACATAATACAGAGATCTGTATTGCAATACTGTCATGAAGCTACTGATGTTTTGCTCTGTAGCTGTGTTCTACATAACACATCACCCTCCAGATGTTAGGTGTTGCAATGTAGTTACAGATGTGGGAACAATATGGAAGAAATAAGGATGGATGTGATTTATATTCCAGTTTTTAGAGCTCTTTACCTTGAGCTGCATTGTTCTTTTCAGGCATCTTCCCCAAAAGCCATCTGAAGATATCCAAGAATTTGTCAGTGATGTAGCTTATAAAATGGAGCTCCTGCAAATAGAAAACATGGTTTTGAGCCCGTGGGTGCTAGTTGCTGCTGTCCTGCTCCAGAATTTGCCAGCCATGGATTTTGACCTTCTAATAGAAAAGACCCGGTGGCTTAAAGGCTTAACACAGACTTTTGGAGGATTCATTGAATGGCCTGGTATGCAGAGAGTTATTTCTATTCCTTTTGTTACTTTTGAAGGACAGTTTATATTTTCTGTCAAAGCAGTATATGGTGACAATTTTGTGGAGTATTTTCCTCAGAGTTGTAAATGGATTGTAGGGTATGCTAAAAATGATGCTAAAACCTGTCAGGTTTTTACTTTGCCTGTAGAAGATAATACTTCGAAAAACAGTTAGGTGGAAGCAGAACTTTACTGTTATATCCTGAAGTGCAGAATGAAGGGGAAATTATAAAAGAGTGCTGAGATTTGCCTATTGTCTATCTGAACCCTATGTAAGTCACAGGTGATTAACTGGTATGCAAGCAGTTAACTCAGTGTAATGTTGGGTTTATTGTTTGGTATTGACTATACTGTAAGTTGTTACTGTGGCAAAGAACTAGTGAAACAAATGGGTGAGAGAAAATCAAAATTGTAAGTTGTCTATTTTTAAAGATCACTCTACCCCCAAAACCAGTGATGACTTCTGAGGAGAAGGCTCCTTTGGTAGTTTTATTTATATATTTATACACACACACTCTTTTTTATATATATAATGTATGTGTATATGTATATAGGCTGCTGAAAGGTTGATTCTCCTCCCAAACTTCCTGAGTAATTGTTTTAAGCTTCTCTCTGTGAGCCAAGGTGACACAGGCAATTAATTTTAGACCCCTCAGGACGTAAGTGGTAAAGTTAGCAAATAAAAATAATGTGTAATGCAAGTGCATTTACCTTTTCACTGTAGGTAGACTTAAGCCACGGATCTTTGCTTTTGTAGTCATATGTATAGTTAAGGATCCCTCTTGTTACTGCAGTAAAGAGATGGGAGCAGGCCACAGTTAGAACTCCATCATTTCTGGAAGAAAACCACTTCTTTCAGGGATCTGCACTACAGTGAATGCAGCCAGGGTCTGCTTCTGCCAGGCTGGTAGAAGGGAGAATTTCATGGCAGTTATTAAACATGATTTAGGATCTTACCGCATAGTAAACTAAGAAATGTACCATATTTGGGTTTGCTTATTTATTTTGTTTATTTTCTCAGCAACAAGGAATAAGCTTTTGCTTTAGTAGAGTTCGATGTAGTCAAGGAACAGCAAGTAGGCATGGCAATGAAATAGAGAAATTAAAACAACTGAGCAGATTTTGCTGGCTGTGCCCTAGGCGTCAGTTGCATAGAAACAGTGTTTGTTTGGGATTGTCAATAATTTGAAAGAATAAATACATTTTAAAGGCTAATTTGGTGACATCACCAAGTCAGCAACTACATGTACCCTGTTCATTCTTCTGTGTCCAAACAGCTGGTTGTTTCTGCCTTTGTCATGGTGGTTAGTTGTTACAGGCAGAACATTTGCTTGACTACTGGAACTGTAAAATAACTTGCTCAGACTTCTGCTTCTTACTGCATTGAGAAACTTGGGAGCTTTAACAAAACTGGAACAAAGTAGGCTGAAGGAGCTGATAAGATGCAAGGAGGTTCTATGTGAAATCTGTTAAGGGGAAAGAATATGAATTTTTTTTTTTCCTGTCAGGCTGTTTTGATTTGATACACTTGTGACGCTGTGAACTTTTAAAGTGTATTTTAGTGTTCAGTGAGAAGTTTTTATTGCTTCTTTCCTTGCTTGCCAAATTCACATTTGATGCAAAGACAGTTTTGATAGTGTTTGGTATATAAGGTATTCTAAAAACTTGAGTGTATTTTCAAGAGTTGAGATGCTAGTCTTTATCCAAATAAAGTTTGCAGTGTGTCACAGACATAAAAAGCTTGACCAAAGCCCACAGGTTGTGAAACTTGTGCCTGCCTTCGAAGAACTTTGTTGTTTAAAACAACAAACTCACACACTTCCTTGCTTAAGAGGATGATCTAACGAAACAAGAAGAGATTTGGATTAAATACAGTTTGTTTTCTCTTTGAGCAGGTACATTATGTAATGATACTTAGTTAGGATTTTTTTTAAACTTAATTTGGGATGAGGCCTTCCTTTTATATGAGAGTTGAGGAAAAACCTTATAAGGACTTGTGCATCTGATTCAAAACTTGTTCCAGAAACAAGGAAGTATTTGTCATTGTTAGCAAGTGGGAGCATTTAAAGTGCTTTAATTACAGAAATGTCTGAAATTTGTTCTCTCCATCTCATACTATGCCTGTGCCTCCAATTCCTGGTATGGATTATTTTAGATCATCTCTCTAACTGAATGTTTGGTGTAATAATTGGTCTTCAGTGATCAAAATGAAATACTGGTGCATTTTTGGTGGTTTCAATAGAGTTATGTTCCCTTTTGCCTCTTCCTGAGTGTTGCATTTTCCTGCTAGATAACCTGTGTGCCAAAAAAGCCGTTGTGTCTGGCCTCACTTTGCATTCCAACATTGCTCACCTTGTCGATGGCCGCGTGGTCCTAAATGACAACGGAGTGGAAGATGGAGCTGTAGGGGAAATAGTCTTTAAGCGTGCTCTGGCCATCCTCATGTGTGCCACCTACAGAAACCAGCTGCTGAACGTGTTTGTGCGTCCATCGCTGGTGACAATTGCCTTGCAGATGACACGCAGCTTCAGAAAAGGTATGTTTGGGTAGCTCTGAGAGGTCACACTGGCACCTCTCCTTGTGCTGGCAGCTGTGAGAGGAGCATGAGGTTCCTGTGACTGCCTGTGGGAGCAGCTATGTGAGACCCTTGGACAAGGTGTCATGGCATACGGTGGATGTGTTGTGTTGGGAGGGGACAGGATGCTAACCTGCTTTGTTTGTTTACCCTTTGATACTTTTGAAAGTAGATATATTCTGCTGAGAGGGCAGGGTTAAGTTGAGCTGGTTCCAGTGTCTAAGTAGTTTAGTTTGTTGGCGTTGAGCAGACCAGCTTTTTAGGTTACAAATTACAGGTCACACTGGCATAAAGTGCAGCCAGTTCTCAGTCTTTCTTCTCTCTCCATTACTGTTTCTGAAGTATTTCAGTGTTTTCTAATACTTGGCTCTTAAAGAAACCTTTCAGAATACATATCTTAGTTTTGTGCAGTATCTGATTATGTGGTATTTAATGCATGCTCTGAGAAGCTACCACCCACTGCACTTTTCTTTAGGTAACAATTGAATCAAGCCAGTACTCGCTGTTCTGTTGTGGTGGTCTCTGCTGTATATATGTGTGTATGCTTTTAATGTCAAGCCTAAATTTCACTTGAAATAGGTACTCTATCTAAAATAAGGAGTAAATGGCTTTTCACTTGCATGTTTTAAATTATGTTTTTAAACAACAGTACTTTACAATATTTTTTTTTTTAGAGGAAGTCTATAGCTGCTTCAACTTCTTGAGAGATGTTTTTTCTGATGAGTTCATCTTCTTTCCTGGCATTTCATTGAAGGTAAAAACATCCTTTATACAAAAATACTGGTAGTCAGTAATGCAGCTAGCTAAAATAGCATCTGATTTCAGGGCTCAGCTGAACAAATGCTTTGTGATAAACACTTACCGTGATACCAATTTGATCTGCAAGGGGAAGGGAGAACTTAAAAGGGAGTCATTTGGTTAGTTGCAAGATATTGACTGAATCCACAAGGGTGCACATGCAATCTTTTTTTCCCCTCCTTCCAGTAAAAACCTAAAAATCCTGAAATTGCCTGATTCTGAACTATTAAAATGAGCTGTATCAGAAGTTTGGCTTTTTTGCATAGAGCTGCCAGTCTTCCAGCTCTGATATAAAAATATATGCAAAGCAGTCTTTTAAATGAAGTGCAAATACTATCCTCTTGCTCTGCAGTTATGAAAGAGACCATATGCTGTGAAGAAAAAAGTGTTAATGTAGATTTAATTGAATTCTATCACAGGGTGGGTATGTTCTGTCAGTGCAGAAACAAAACAGGAATTCTCATTGAGAGCACACCAGGAAAGTTTTTCCTAAAAGCTCTTGCAGAGCGTGTAGCAGAGGGGCACCACTGCTCTTTCAGAAAGTTAAACTGTAGGTATTGTACCAACTAATGGTCAACCATTGTATGCTCTTGTTATCTTTGGCAAAGAAGATGCAATTCTAAATTGAAGTACCTATTGTCCTCTCCTTGATGATATTCCTTCTAATGCAGCTGTGATCAGTTGTTTTGTGTCGCTCCTTGCGTGTGGTCTGTGTGGCAGGGCTACCAGAGGACTGTGCCAACACCCGCTGCCTCATCTATTGGAGTGCACCTCTCCACACACTCTTCTTGACCGCACAGCGTGGTGGTATCTACTCTGCAGTGTTTATTCAATGGCTAATGTTCCTCTTACACCTTGAACTTTGGAGGTTTTGATGTTCCTGTGCATTAGTAAACTTCTTTTTAATAATTTGATAGTTCATGGTTCAGCCCTTCTAGCTTTTTATTAGTGGCATTTATCTCATGTAGAATCAGATAGTACATTGTGAGCACTAGGAGGGAAGTGCTGATAGTGAAGCCTGACTTAGATTTCTGCAGCCAAAATCTTCTACGGATTTGAAGCGATGCAGCCTGTGAAGGTTTTAGAAGTGAGAACTTTCCTAATGGCCTAACAGTGTTCTTCTCAGAGCCTTATGGAAGGTTTAGTTGCATCCTATTTGCTTGAAAAGAGTTTCCCTTTGTTTCATGCCCCTGCCCCATCCAACCATCACTCAGACAAAGCCAGCATTGTTCCTGCATCCTGCCTTGTTACAGGGCTTAGTGTGTCTGTGTGCTCTCCTGACACAGCTGGACATAGGCAGGTGGTGAGAACTGCAGGCAGTGCTGTGCTCTCTGCAGGGCTTGCTGTGTCACTGTGTACACATCCTGCTGGGTTGGAGCTGGTTCTAGTCCAGCCAGCTTGAAATGCAGGTGAGCACAAGTTTATTAATAAAAAACTCTTTCAACGTCAGATCCAAAAGAAACTACTAAGTCCACATGTAGTTTTTATTTGGATTTAAAGCTGATTAAACATGATTTTTATCAGTGTTAAGGCCAAATGGTGATATTTGTGATCTTTCCTGCATTAAAAAAAGAGATAAGTATCATTTGCATTATAATATTCAAGATGTACAACTATATTAAAATCTCATAGATTTTTATGTGGTAGAGAATTAGATCTTTTTTTTAAGGCTGATTGGTGGGTTTATGTTTAGTTTTCATTGTTAGCAGTTGTTGCCACTTGCAGCTTTTTTTAAGTACTAAAGCCAAGCAAGGAATAGGGTCAGGCCTCTAGTCAACCATATGTCTGTTATGTCTGTGTCCTATGCCCTTCCTGTTCTCTCTGTGTCCTGTGCCTCCTTCCCCTTACACTGACATTGACAGTAAAATCGTTTTGTCATTGACATTTCCATAATTTATAACTTGTAGCCATTATGTTGTCTCTTTTGTAGAGGGCAGGTCAGTGAACTATGTTACCGTTTATTACAACCAGTGAACATGAGACAAAGACAAACCCTGACTTAAAAAATATATAAATAAATAATAAATAGATAAATAAATAAATAGAAAATGCCCCCAGAAAAAACCCTAAATGAGACAACCAGACCCTGTTCTGACAAAATCCTGAGGGAGGTTAGGCTGGCTGTTGCAACAGTAGCCACAGCCCCTTTGCTTCTAGGCCTGTTGTGCATCAAGGTACTAATGTGCTTGGGACATGTTCCTACTGCCCTTTTTTAAGGGTATGTCTGGTACATAGGAAAATTTCGGTGTTCAAGACTCTTGAGAACTGAGTTCAGAAATGGAAGTGGTGTCCTGTTGTGTGGTTTTTGTTGTTGACTTTGTGGAGGAAGGTGGCTGCACTTACTGTAGGTGTTAAAATCTCAGTTATGCTTCTCTTTCCCAGGATTTTGAGGAAGGATGTTTTCTACTCACAAAATGTGATGCCATTCAAACAAGTCAACAGGAAATCTACCCTACCGACAAAGGCAGTGTTATAGTATCTTTCTTGTCAGCTATGTTCAGACCTTTTGTGGAAGGTTATCAGGTATGTGGTTCTTAGGAAATTATCTTTTTTCTCCTGTGTTTTATGGGGAAGCTAGGAGAGCTGTGATATGTCCACAGTATAAATAATGACTGTTTTCATGGCTGGGGAGTGCAAGAGTTGAGAAATATCATAGTGCCAACTATCTTAAATACCATCCTCCCTCTCCCTGATTTTAGCTTTTGGCTCAGACTTTCCCAATTGACTAAAGCAGCAACTACCTTGTAGTTGGTGGCCCACTGTGGGTTTGTAAGCATCACAAGGCATATGCTGTTACCATGTTCATTGCACTTTCTTATGAGGAGCTCTTCTTTTATGTGGGCTGTCCTGCCCAGGTGCAGAAATGAGTTTGCATCTCGTATCTGATAGTTTTTTTTGGGAGTCATTAATTGCATCCATAGCTCTTCAAATTTTCTGGTTTTCCAAGGTTTTAATAAGACTAAGTAGTTACATTCCTGTAATAAGCAGTGTATGCAAAACCAGGAGGCTAAAATCTCAGGTATGTCAGCATAAGATTGGTGGGACTGTGGATGTTTGAACCTAGTGGAGTCTGTTACTAATCTGGTGTATGACCTGGCTGAATTGTGCTGATTTCCCCAGTTCCCCAGTTTTCCCCCTCTGTAAAACGGGATATTGCTTTTAAAAAATTACACAGTTTCGGATTGTGAGAACAGGAATGTTACCTTAATGTTTAAGGTAACTATTACAGTAATACTGAAACTTATTTTAATATTGGGATTCTCATACCTGTTAACAGTAATAAAAATTGCAGATGCTCTGTGTAATGATACCTTCTGAGTTCCTCTCTTAGACTTTCCAAAGTGTAACAGTATCACTTACTTATGGGGACTTATGTATTTGTAATTCATAACATGCTGACAATCAAAAGCAAAGAAGTGCTAATTTTTTTTTAATGTTAGTTAATTTTCAGATACTTCTCAAATGAAACAAAAGAAGCCTTTACTGAGAAGCAATTTATACCTGGAGTCCGCAACTTTGTTTTTCAGCTTCTTGAGAAGGGTGTGTACAACTGTTATGCGGTGTGATTTTTACAAGGGTAGCCTGTTAATGGACAGTGACAAAACTTTTCATTGTGTTTCTGCTTCCTCTGTAGGCAATACGCAGTGTTATGAAGCACTATCTTCTGACATGCAGAAAAATGCCTTGGCAGCTCTTGTGCAACTAGGTGCAGTGAAGAAGAAGAAAATGTAAGTAACATGAGCCTTGTGATGTAGAGAAGCCAGTGTATGGTCTTGCGGCAGTTCTTAATGATTGAGCTATTAGTATAAGCAGAACAGCAGAGCCCTGAGCACCAGTCAGATGAAGGTTGATTGGATTTACCTGAGTCATGGTGAGGACCCAGGTAGTTCCTTTCTGTACGCACTGTAGAAGCAGAATGTCTCCCCTCCCCACCCCCTGTAATGAAAACACTCCTGTGGGACCCAGCAACAGAATTCATTAACTCACTAGTAGGCTTCTACTGATTACCTTTTGGTTTTCAAACTTTCTCCCAAGGCTTTGATAAGCAAAGAGAACAGTCCTGCTTATTTTAATAGGAGAGTTACTCTGTGTGTTCCGAAGAGCCCCATCAGGCAGTGTAACCAATAATCAGGAATACTACTAATTCTGGGGGGTTTCAGCACTGACATCTCAAAGCAATGCAACTGAAAGCTTAGTCATTAAAGTCTTGTCATGCAGTTCATAGTATATAGACTTGAGATTAAAACCCAGCTATTGTTATACAAAAATGTGGTGACATGCGTTTCCTGTTATCAAATCAATTTGTGTTGTGCTTTTCACTGTATTTAAAAGTATAACTGTGGAAGTCCCTGATGCAGCAAGTCCCCACATTGTCTTGAGCATTTCACAGGACAGCTGATGATGGCTCCAAGCTGTTGCTTATGCCTCTGTTCAGGAAATGCATTGGTTAGGTTTGTAGCACTCCTGGGAAGTGCACAAGGTACTGTTGTTATGTCCCCTGCCATGTCACTGTGCTACATCGATGCCTAAAGCTAAATTCCCCTTTTAAGTAAACAGAATAAATTGAGTGCAACAGAATTTGACATCAGCTGAAGATTTGATTCCGTTTCAGAGAGATAGTGTTGAAAGTTATAGGATTGAAAACAAACAAAAGTTCTCTTCCTGCAGTTGTCCCTAATAAAAATCAAAGAAAGACAGACATGGGGACTGAACAAGCAGAAGGATAAAGAAACTGTAACTGTCCTTGAGGACAATCTGCTTAGAAGTCTGCCATGTCCTTATAATTAATATGTGTGCTGGTAGGATGAAAAATATGACGTAGCTTGGAAAATGTTTAATTCAGATTATTTATATAGAAATGACTGGAATAATAAATATTCATTGAAAAAACAAGTTTGTTTCTTTTCATTGCAGGTCCAATGGATTCACTTACAATGTAAATCAAGAGGCTGTTAATAAAATCCTGGACAAGTTTGGTAAGCATTCTCTAACTAGTTTGAAGAGAACTTCTCAAGTTACGAATTACTTTGCACAAAGCACATAAATTACATGTAGTGTTTTTTCCTAGTAGTTCCTTAGATTTATGTGTATAAAAATCCTAATGCTTTTTGGGGGTTTTTTCAATACTTATTCTGGTGTCATTGACTGCAGCTTTGAATTCCCCTTTATTTGAAATGTAGTGCAACCCAATGACCGAGGAAAATAAAGCAAAACAGTACAGTTCAATGTAGTGGTATCTACAGCATTTTGATGATAAGTGTTTAATTTTTTTCTCTCTAGATGCTAGGATACCTGTACAGAAACCTGTGGCTGCACGACTCTGAGTGGTGGTGATGCTGTGACTGGACCCAAGCGCCTACTGAGAGCACCGGCCACCCCCCGAGCCTGGCGAGGCTCCCCTCCCGCCCGGATGGGGCTGGGGGGTGCTCTCCTTCACCGCTTAGGAACCGTTGCCACCAAGGGCTAGGGTTGTGTCTGTACCCTCGCTGTGCTTTGTTTTTTAAAAACAGATTACAACATTGTCTTTTTTATATATATATATATAAATATTTAAAGAGACATGCACAGTAACGGCTACTTAAATAATACATTTTTCTAGACTTGTAAGGAGGAATGTGATTGATTTCAATTATTTCGTGGATGTGACAATGTAACAGGAAATTAAAAGACTTGCTATTAAAATTAATATTTAGAAAAATACGTTGCTGGCTGGCTAAATGTAGCCCTTGTAAACTAAGAGCACAAATCAAATTGTGGGCAATAACCAGAAATGCTAATTGTGTTGGGATTTGGGGGGTTTTGTTGCTGTTTTGGGTTTGTTGGATTTCGATGATTTTTTTTTTTTTTTT
>VYZX01025104.1:86214-109198 GCA_013401335.1 Brachypteracias leptosomus
ATGACTTCATGAATATATATTTTAAAAAATCGAATTAAAGCGGCGTTGTTAACGTGTCTGTTATCTCTTCCCCGCGGCGGCTACAGTGCCCGTTCCGGCGGCAGAGCTCGGCCCTCCCCTCCAGGCTCTGTCCCGGTACTGGGAGGGGCCAGGCCGCCCTCCCGTCCGCCGGGGGGCGGTCACTTCCGGGAGCCCCGGCGGGAGCATGGCGGCAGGCGTAGAGCTGGGCTTCGCGGAGGCGGTGGGGTCGGGGAGCGCCTGGCGGCTGCGCAGCTCCTACTTCCCCAGCAAGGTCGGGGGGCGCCCGGCGTGGCTGGGCGAGGCCGGGCTGCCGAGCCCCGCCGCCCTGCGCTGCGGCCGCTGCCAGCAGCCCTGCGCCTTCCTGCTGCAGCTGTACGCGCCGCTGCCCACCCGCCCCGACGCGTTCCACCGCACCCTCTTCGTCTTCGCCTGCCGCGGCGCCGCCTGCTACCGCCTGCCGGGCCCGCGGGGGCCGCTCTGCGGTGAGGCGTTAGTAGGCAGGGAGCGGGGCGCGGGAGAAGAGCCCCCCGCTCATCGCTGCCTCTCTCTGCCGCAGTGTTCCGGAACCAGCTGCCGCGGCGGAACGACACCTACTCCGAGGAGCCGCCCCCCGAGGAGCCACCCCCGAACCCCGTAGTCGCGCCCCCCGCCCGGCTCCACGGTGGCGCCTCTCTCTGCCGTGTCTGCGGCTGCCTGGGGCCCCTCGTGTGCGGGCGCTGCCGCCGCGCCACCTACTGCGGCCCCGAGCACCAGGCGCTGGACTGGCGGCGGGGGCACCGGCGGGCCTGCGAGCAGCACGCCGCCCAAGGTGGGTTTGCCGTCGGCTGCGTCGCTTCTGCGCTGTGACCGCACCGCGCTTGTCGAGAAGCGCTGCGGAGCCGACGGCCCTTCAGTCTGCCGAGCTCGCCTGTTAGCAGGGTGAGGGCCTGCACGGGGCGGGGGACGAGAAAGAAGGTCGCGTCTTTTGCGCTGTTTTATGATTTGTAAGGAGAGAATGAGTAACGCGTTCAGATGCTTTTCTTTCTCTTAGATGCTTGATTGATGTGACATAAGAATGTGCGATCTTTGTTCGTGGAGGGCTAATACATTGAAGGTGAAGCTTTGGTCTCTTTCAAAGACCTCTTTCCCTCCGCCTTATGTCAAGAAAAACTGAAAGGATGTAGGCCAGTGTTTTTCCCCTTGCATGCTGCTCTTGAGATGGCTTATTCATAAATTGGGATATACAACGATGGTGCCTTCATGGATACTGTGATGGTCAGTAGGTGAGAAGAGTAGTTTCCATGGGTGTGCTATTTTAGAGACCTTTTCTTTAAACCATACCTTCTCCTGCTTTGTTGTCTCATTCATAATAGGCTTGCTTGTTTGCTGGTTGTTAAAAGGGCAAGAGTTTTTTTAGTCTTCAGAAGCATCACATTAATAATGGGCCAGTGAAACTTGGTGTGTGCAAGGTATCTCTTGTCGTACACGTGGGATGCTGGTCTCAAAAACTTAGAAGGAAGTGGAAATAAACAGAGCGTAAGTTGACTTGTGCAAATCAAGTTACTGGTCGGAGGTTGGAAACATTTAATTGAAACAGTGGAAAACTGAGACATGTTCCAGCATGTAGCTGATCCTGTCTTTACAGAAGGTAGACTCCATACCTTTGTGGAAGCTTTGCCTAGTCAAAATATGCAATGGAAAAGTAGGAAAAATGGTGTGGTCTCAGAGCACCTGATGCTTACTTGACTTGTGTGCGTATGGTGGTGAGAACGAGGTACAGACAGAGCCATCACGCTGCGGGTTTTGGTTTTTAAAATGCAGCTGCTAGCACTGTTTAGTCTGTCTTCTGTCTCTTGGATTTAGAGATTCAAAGCAATGTGTCACCCAATGTAGTTTTCTACCATCCCTAGCTTTAAGTCAGGTCTAGCAGCAATGTGAGTGGTTCTTGCTCAGGCAGTGCTGCACTGTATTTCTACTGCGTAGTTCACTTGTGTAACTTTTGGAGAGAAGGATGTGAAACACGAGATGACATTGTGAAGTGTTACCTGTTTTCTGTTTTGTAGGTGACTCGTCAGATGCGATTCCAGAGCATAACGAATTCCTTTTTCCAGAATATGAAATTTTGATAGAACCCGAGGAACCAGAATCTCCTGCCGACAGCAGTGCAGATCCTGATGATGAGCAGGGAGCTGTAGAAACATCAAAGGGCCCAAAAGAACAAGAGGAACCCAGAGCTACGGGCAGTGCAGGTAAGAAACAAGTTGCTGTCTGCAGTTCTTCCTAATGAAGCCTGTGTCATGTCTTTAAAATATAAAATACTCTTGATTTTCAAGGGTTCATTGTAAACTACTGGTGACAAAAGGCTCAATCTGCAATCACTTGTGATGAAGGTGTTTTGTGGACATCCTGTAAGTTGCTTTTAGGGGAGAGACTTTCTAAGGCACAGCCCCAGGAGCTGTTGAAGCGACTGTTGCTGCAGTGAAGCTGCAGGTGGCTGGGAGTGACACTGTGTCCTCAGGTGCTTCCTGCAGGTAAGGAACAACTCCAGTGAGAAGAACGGGACCCTGGACACCTGCTGCTGGAATCAAGACATGAGAGTTAGATGGTCTTGACTTGGTTCAATTTGTCTTAATTTATGGAAAATACTTAATATTTCCTTGTCTGTGCTAGAAGAAAACTGTTCTGAGGCTATCTAAGTTGACCTTGAATTAAGCAGTTGAAGTGCAGGCCCCTTCCCCTCATGTCCCCAAGTTCATGATGTGTTTGCAGCTCACCACACCAGCTTCACATAACTCCCAGGGTGGAGAGTTTGTGGTGTTACAGGGGAAGGCTGCTGGTTTCCCAGCTCTCTCTTACTGTGCTCTAAAGCTGTCTCGAGACTGCTCAGTGCCCCATGTTGGTGTGAACGTTGGAATGTAGCAGATACACTCTTCAGGGCTAGAACCTGAAGCCTGGCACATGCGCCACACAGGTGGCCTTTTCCAGATGTCATGTTCTGAAGTTCCAGTAGTCTTCGTGATACCCACTGATACTGAGAATGATTTTGGAGAGCAAAATGCACTTAGAGGTGAAATACCAGTTTTAATTTTTGGCTTTTTTCTTGCTTAGGTGAAGCATTTCAATCCTTGGATGAAGCAACATTGGAAGCAGTGGCAAAACATGAGACTGAAGAAGACAAGATCTTCCAGATGTTTAAAGAACGAATAGCTGCTGAACCAGAGCAGGTCAGAAGATGGGGCAGCCTTAGAACTTACAGGTTCCAGCATCCTGCTGCATCTGCACAATATTTCACTGCCTTTTGTACCCACGGTTATAAATGGCAATGGGTATGCCCCTCATCCTCTGTGCACCTTAACCAACATTCTCTCGTCTTCCTTACATGCAGAACTTGATTTATGCTGAAGTAAGAATTTTGCACCCACTCATGTATCTCAGACAAAAATTGGTCAGGATGGGGAGGCCCAGGGGTGCTGAAGCCAGCACAGCGTGGGGAGGACCTGCCGTCCTGTGAAGTGGTTCTAACCAAAGGAGGTGGTGAACCACTGCACTCTTCCCCAGCCTTGGCCCTGTTGGCTTTCCTTCTCAGCAGAACCAAACCTGCAGATATGAGCTCTGTCACTGTCACCAGCTGCATGGGGAGGTTGGTTTGGCTTTTTTTAAGGTTGAAGAAATTAGTGGTGGGATTAAAATTTCAACTGTTCAAAGCAGACACCTCCCTCCATGCTATTTCTTGCTAACACAAGGCTAAAAAAAGCCACCTGGTTCCTGATTCTATTTATAGGAAACACAGGTCTAAATCTGTGAAAATCGTGGAGGAAAAAGAAAATCTCTCCATGCTTTACCTGGTAGTTGAGGGTTAAAGCATTTCTCCAGAAAGTAGGAGACTTGAAAGTCCCTTCCCTCTTCTGCTTGGGGCAGGTGCATCACCTCCCTCTCTGACAATTCCTATACTGGTTGATATGTGCAAGTGTCCTCCTGTTGATAATGCCTGATTTGTTTTATAAATATTTAGATAGTAACAGAACAAAGGATATGAGTGTCAGAAGATACCACCTTTCTGGATGTTAAGACAGTCCCCTTGCATTTAGATGCAGAACTGCAAGCAGAAAGAGCCAGGTTGCACTCCTGACTTCTCTGCACGCCTCTATGGGCCGATTTTCAGTCTGCTCCTCCTCCTTCTTGAAACTATAAAATACATGACTTAGTGTTTCTGGGTCCTTTAAGTGGAGAAACGCAAATTGCAGATTATTCCTGGATCATTGCAAAAATTGCTGTGTGAATACTTGCATGATCCAAATAGTGAAGAAAACTTTTTATAAAGAACCTGTTATTTAGAATACTGCATTTGCAACTGATGGACCTTGCCAAGGGCATTACTTAAAGGAACTAACTCTTTTCTGCGTCATCTCAACAGCTTTGGCTGTGTCAGTAAATACCAGTTTTATACCAAGATGGACAGGCGATCTTGAGAACTTAAACTTCTGCTCTATTTCAGATTATTAGATACTGCAGAGGAGGAGAAGGCCCAATCTGGGTATCAGGTGAAAATATTCCTGAAGAAAAAGATATCCCAAACTGTGTATGTGGTGCCAGAAGGATTTTTGAATTCCAGGTATGTAAATTCATTTAAAGGTAATTGAGGTAATGTAGTTCAGACTTAACAGGATTTAATGCTACAAGTGTTGTCTTGTAATTAGAGCAAGGTAGTTGAAAGTTGCTACAAACTGACTATGCTAAACTGTACAGAGCCATTATTTACTATTTTGACTGCTTTTCCCTGTAAGACTTTCACATATAGAAGGTAGGTTCTCATCTGGTAATTTGCACCATCCATAAAATGGTGCGCTTGTGAATATGGAACCACCTCTTAAGTAATAGAGTTTCTTTTTAAAAAAAAAGGCCTTCATGATGTGAATTGGACGTAGGTCTGGCTAGAACTACTCAGCTGTAGAATTTTGAATATATTTGAGGCATATGTATAGCGAATATACTTCATGTCATGCAGAGGCAAAACATTATTATGAAGGTAGTTTCACATGGAAGGAGGCTTACAAATCAGGCAATGCTTAGTCAAATAAAATGTCTATAGACTAAGTAGGGCCGTGCCTTTGATTTCCTGCACTTCTAACTACGTTGCTTTGGGAATTTCAAATTTGTTTGAGCTGCTGTGCTACTTAGTAGCTTTGATTGGGACTTTGGTGTAAGAGACATAAATGAAGGCAGGGTTCTTTTTTGGGAAGAGATGCAGATAGAGGGTAGAGAGCTGTGACCTGCCTCTAAACCACCATTTTTTCCTTGAAGATTATGCCACAGCTCCTGAACCACCTTCAAGTTGATAGTCTTGGAGAGAGCATTGACTGGGGAACGCTGGTGGTGTACACTTGTGCTGACAACTGCGGTGAGGGAAGTGAATACCTGGAAGAGTTCATATGGAAACAAGACTTCTCTGCAGGCTCTATTTAACTTCCATCAAGTTACTGAGTTGAGGCATCTAAATAGAATACTTACCTTGTTTCAGTGCATCTCTGCACTTTGCAAACAGGTAATTGAACTGAAGTCACTGATAACAGTGTATCTTGTAAAGGTGATAGAACTACTAAAAGCAGACCTTGACAGCCTCTCTTTTGCGCTCCACAGGAGCTTTTATACTTCAACCTGGTAATGAAGCCAGATGCATTTGTTCAGTGGATTTCACTTCAAATCTCAATTCTGAATGTTTAAATAAAGATGAAATATTTTTGGATTGGTCAGGTATCTTTTGTTGGTGACAACTTCATGAACTTAGATTGTTGTCTGTCAGGATTTTCTTTGTGCTACTCAAAAATTGACATTAATTCCCAGAGAAAAGCAGGCTGCTCTAAGATCACTTGAGTGCTCAGGACGGGCACAGAAGTCATAGCTAAGACAAAGCTGTGTAGTCTTTCACTGGAGAATCATGGAATCACAGAATGTTAGGGATTGGAAGGGACCTCGAAAGATCATCTAGTCCAATCCCCCCGCCAGAGCAGGATCACCTAAACCAAGTTGCACAGGAACACGTCCAGAGAAGGAGACTCCACAACCTCCCTGGGCAGCTTGTTCCAGTGCTCTGTCACCCTCACCATGAAGAAGTTTCTTCTCATATTTAGGTGGAACCTCCTATGTTCCAGCTTGCACCCATTGCCCCTTGTCCTATCATTACACAGCACCGAAAAGAGCCTGGCTCCATCCTCCTGCCACTCTCCCTTAATGTATTTATAAGCATTAATAAGGTCACCCCTCAGTCTCCTTTTTTCCAAGCTAAAGAGGCCCAGCTCCCTCAGCCTTACTTTAATCTGCTTCTCTGTCTCAAAAGGTACACTGAATCTAACTTGGCAGTTGTTACATGTTCTGCTTGAGTGGTTATTGAAGATAAAAGGCACAAAAATTAGGTGTTTTATCTGACTTGAAACAATTGCCCGAGTTAAACTGTATCTGCATGGGGCCATCTGGTGCAGAAGCAGTTCATCCAGAGCCAGATGTACCAGAACTTGCTCTTCCTGTTATTGCCTGCAGGAGCAGATTTGCAAGGTGAGTTGTACCCTGTCTGCTGCTTTTTGTGAAGTTTAACAGTAAGTGCACTCTGCAGTGATTCTTCTGCTATTTAACTGCTGTATAGCTAAGGCAAGAGAAAAAGTGAAACCATAATAATAGAATCATAGAATGGTTTGGGTTGGAAGGGACCTTAAAGATCAGCTAGTTCCAGCCCCCTGCCATGGCAGGGACACCTCCCACAAGACCAAGTTGCTCAAAGCCCTATCCATCCTAGTATTGAACACATCCAGTGTTGGAGCATTTACCATCTCTCTGAGCAATCTGTTCCAGTGACTCACTAACCTCAGAGTGAAAAACTTCCTAATTTCTAATCTAAATTTACCCTCTTCCAGTTTGAAGCTGTTATCCCTCATCCTATCACTACAAGCCCTTGTAAAAAGTCCCTTCCCAGCTTTCTTGTAGGCCCCCTTCAGATAGTGGAAGGCCACGATTGAGGTCTGCCCAGAGTATTCTCCAGAGCATGATGCTTAATATATGGTGGTAGTTGCTTAACTACTCCTGTGGCTACAGCTATATTTGCAGAAAAGATAAGGCCCTTTTTTTTTTTCCCCTATCTGTCTCAGTATAGAATTTAGTCATATAGTTATGTTCCCTAGCTCACAGCACAGAGTGGTGTGGCACTGAAGGGGATGCAACAGTTGGGTATCTTGAACTTACCGTGGCAAAGTTACATTATTAAACCACAGCTTTCTGGTAAGATCCGCAAAAAAACAATTATTAAATCGCCTGGAGAAACACTGGTGTGTGCCACTATGGGGGGAGCAGAGATGACTAAGGATTAAGGTCACTCAGGATTTGCAAATGGAGCAGTAGCAAAGCCAGCTAAAACTTCATTTTGTCTGGAATGAAACACCAACTTAGTAAATAAAGAGACGATGGTTACAATTTGGTTAGTTTTAGATAAAAGCTGTTTGAAAGAACATGCAAGCCATAGAAAGGAGGTTACTATTACTGGAAATTTACTGAAGGAAAAAAAAGTTTCTTTTTAGTTCTCAGCCCATTAAGCTTCAAGCACAGTTCAGAGGGATGATTATGTACATACTGACTCTAGTTGGAAGGGCTTTGATATTTTACAGGAACACTAATATAGTGAGACTGGCATAGTTGGTAAAATACAAAAGTAATTTAAAGAAATTCTGAACACTTACTGGGGATCTTTTGTTCCAATTCAGTCAAGGGTCGCTATTTAAGACTTGCATAAATCCCATCTGTTGAACATAAGGCAACGCATACTTGAACAGAGACTTCTTTAACCACTCATCTCTTCTGTTAACGTACTAGAAATATTCAAGCTAGACATTGCCACAGATATGACTGCTGGGAAGTGAGCCACAGCACTGATAAGATTCTCTCAAAAGGACACATCACTTACAGCAGTGCATGTGCTATTGAAAAATCCAAATTAAGTTAAAAAAAAGTTTTCAATGTATTTTTCTCTACCAGCTGGGTAATTTTAAAATTCACTAAGACAGTTCTGTAATTGTATAAA
Organism: Brachypteracias leptosomus; assembly: GCA_013401335.1. Lineage (NCBI taxonomy): Eukaryota > Metazoa > Chordata > Aves > Coraciiformes > Brachypteraciidae > Brachypteracias > Brachypteracias leptosomus. The sequence continues at coordinate 94,277 of VYZX01025104.1, forward strand.
CAGGATTTATTGTACATATGGAGCTGAAGGAGGAAAGAGAAGGAAGGTATATATTATATATATATGTACAGTGAGCCATTTTCATTAATAAATTTATTCTGTCTTGCTTAATACTGGAAAGAGGGAATGTGTCTGGCACCAAAGAAATTTAAAATCGAAAAAATTTAAAAGCTTAAAGTTCTTAAAATTATAAAAACCATGGTCTTATGGAAGGAAGTTAAAACATATATACATGGCAATTTAATTGGTTTATACACTTGAGTGACACAGTTGCATTTGTCTTTTAAACCAACTTACGGATTTTCTATTAATAGAACTGGCATTAAAACTGTTTAAAAGCTAGCATATAAATAAAACTTGGAAGGTCTGCTCCAGGAACAGCCCAGTAAAGCAACTCATAGTAACTCAGTAGACATAATCGAGAATACAGTTCCCCTTGAGCATCAGGGAAGTAGGCACTAACTGGGAAATAGTCCAAGTCCTGGTGTTGCAGCGTCACTGAAGTCCATTGCTTGTTACTGCTGTGCCATACACAATAACTTGTAAAACACACCCCTGATTTCTCTGAAAGATGTAGGAACTGTTACGTTGTCTTTCTGAATCCCTTTAAAATAGGATAGATGTTTTCAAATGCTTCATAGATCTCTGCACGTACTTTAGCACCTAGAAAGAAAGGGAAGTTAGTTTTCGCCAAACCTAATTTTAGCTTTTAGAACATTTATTTGAATGTGACTCTCTATAAAACCTATGCATATCCATAAATCCCTATTTTTACAATCACTGTATTTCTTTTTATACACATTTCATATAGAGCATACATTACCAGCCTTCTCACAGTTTATTCTGGTAACTGGTAAAACTTTCATTAGCATCTTTGTGCTTATGCTTTACTTGCAAATGGGATTTTCCTCTGCGTGATTTCTGCAGGAGACTAGACTACAAAGCACAGCCCCACAGGATGTTTCTGCAGATAGGCCTAATTACTGGTGAAGGTGTTTAAGAGTGTGACCATCTAGAGGAGCAGGCTTTGGCAGTGGAGACCTCTGCAGAGGCCTGCTGCTTGCCATACTGCAGGGACATGTGCCTTCTTTTGTATGAAAGTCTTGTGGGTTTTTTTCTCCATAGTAAACTGAGCATGAAGGGAAAAGAATGGGTGTAGGTGGGGCACCTGAAGTTGAGGAGGTCCTGGATCTCAGGTATCTTCCTTTCTTTGGCTGCTGTATCAAAGGCAAATGGCAGCAGCATCCAGCCAAGTTGTCATTAGCACAGTCACATATACCCAGCACAGGGAAACAGACTTCCAGATTTTGCCAGAAGCATCACCTACGCTCTTACAGCTTTTTAGGCACCCGAATACTTGACTAGGATTCACGAGCACCGCTTATCTGCATTTAGCCAAACGTGTGGTTTGCTTTGTGCACTCCCATCCCCAGAACACTGTGCTACCTGTTCTTCCTCAGTACTGTCATCTCTAAAGGAAAGTACCTCACAGCTTACATACCTCTGGTGTGCTCTCTGTAATAGTCTAAATCTAACCTGCTGGAGTAAGACACTGTCTTCACTTACCAGTTAAAACCACTTTTCCAGACACAAAAATAAGCAGAACAATTCTTGGCTTGATCATTCTGTAGATTAAGCCAGGAAACAATTCTGGCTCGTAGCTGTAAGGGAAGAGAGCGACAGTGTTTAAATGTGCTTGCAGACACATGCTCCAGGCTTTCAGCTGCAGGACTGGGCAAGGCAGATGTGGACTTCACTGAAACTTGGAGAGAGTAGCAGGGAAGATCATTCTGATGGCCTCCTACTGGGCAACCTCAGTTAGACCTGAGGTAAAGCAGCAATGGGAACAAAGATGTAGGTTTCCCTCTAGCGCAAGGGAATAATCTAAACAGATGTCAGTCTCTAAGCTAGCCAATATACAGCAAGAATGAAACATAGGCAAGCCTTTTTTCACCTGCTGAACTGCTGGTGTGTGAGGACCAATCCTTCTAATCTGATGGGAAATTTCACATCACAGCTGCCCACCATGTTCTGAATTTTAAAATCCAAAAATTTTGCAGGAAAACCCAGCTTCTGAACAACTCTTGCATACTTCCTTGCTGCCAGCCTGGATTGCTCCTCACTAAAGCGAGAAAAAGATGTATGTATTATTTCCTCAGTTAAGTATTATTTGAAGCAAATAGCATTATACCACCAGTATGGACCTGGTAAAAACGGTCTGTGTTGAAAAGGGGAAGGTCACATGCAAAATTTTTACATCCAAAATTAACAACTAGCGCTGGTTTGCATGCTAATTTTAGTAATAGGATCCTGAACACCGTTAATGTTGTACTCACTGTTCATGAGACAGAAAAAGGTAGATTATAAATCCACATATTTCCACACTGAAAATATTGACTGGAGTCACTCTAATGGGATGTGAAAACTTTGAACTACTACTGCTAGAAAATGCCTATTTCTACACAAATCTATAAACTGCCAAAATCCTCTGGCTGATTCAGCCCAGGCATTCAAACCTGGGTTTAACACAACTGCATGGCCTTGCATGCTGCTGCAGAACTCAATTTGCTCTAGTTTTGTGAACAGCCAAGGATCTGGTTGCTCCTAATGCGGAGAAAGACAACTTCAAGTGTCACCAGGCAGAAAAAGAGTTTCCTGTACAGCTCTATTCATTTATCTCTGCTCATTAGCTTATTCCTTCTGAATTCCTGACAAACTTCTTCTGAGTAGAATTTCTCTCCTGTCCACTGGAGTTAAGCTTATGTTTAGTTTTCAATTCTTATGCTTCAATGATCATGTTAAGAACAGATCAGACTACAGGGACCAGAGACTTGGAGCTCTTAGCCTGTGATGAATGAAACTATTCAAATATAGTCACTCTTCCTCTGCCACCATCCCAACAATTTAAGTAGTTCCAGTGCATAGTCATTGAAATTTTCAAATTATTAGAAAAAAAATAGGCAACTGCAAAGCCGAGAAAGTGAATATAATAACCTCTGCAAACCAGTTTATCAGACTGTATGAAAGAGCTTCAGAAACAGAACTACCACTTCCCTTTTTGTAGGGAAGTTCTTTCAGTCGTGAAAGGACGTTTTGTGTAGAAATGTTTATTAGTCTATTTGAAATAACTGGGAAGCAAGCTTACTTGTACAACTTTGTTGTATATATACAAATACTGCATACAAATTACAGTACTTCGAAAGCTTCATGGTACAAGAGAAAAAACAGCCTCAATTAGTTTGTTTGTAATGCCTAAATGTACCTTTTTGCTCCTGTGCACACCATTTTTCCAGAGCTGAATATAAGTGCAGTAGTACGTGGTTCTCTTATTCTCATAATAACAGCAGCAAAACGCTGAAATGTGAGCATTGAGACTGTTAGTGATATATTGCTGTAATCATTACATTCAGACCAAATTTGCATAATCTAAGTAGCAAGCTACACTGTATTGCAAAGAAATACTAATTTCAAACATATTTATGGATTACTCAAATGTATTTGCAACACTTAAATTGCAAGTAGTTTCAAAAACACACAGAGAGTTAAGTCAGACAGGAAGGACATTTACCAATGCATTCCTATTTCACTAAGCTCATCTCTCATTACTGTATATGCAACATATAAATAATGCTAACATTTGCAACAGAGCAATAGAAAGAATCTTAAAAGTAAGTTAAAAAAAAAAAAATTTCCTCCACGTCTTGAAATTTGATCTCTTATAAGCAGGATGGAAATTTTATGATCTGTTTCATTTCTGTGTCTTAAAAAAAAGGGACAGTGTTAGAATACCAGCAAACTGAACAGCTGGAGATCAAAGATCTGGGTAAACAGAAGTTACATCAACTCCCACAATAGCACGCAGTGGCCCAGTTGGCTCTAGCTTTTTATTCTAACTACTGCAACATCTCTGCCTCCATTTCCAAATATTCTTAAACTCTTTGAAGCAAGAGATACTGGAAACTGATGTAGGCATACACACACACACAAACCCCTGTTTGCTTGTTATATTTAACTTGGACCAGCTCACTGTACAGTCTCATAAACGGTTCTGCTGACATAGCCAAGGCGGTAGTGTGGGTTACCTAACAGCATATTGGTCAAAATATGGCTTGAATAATACAGCCAAGCAACATCACTCTTTGCTAGATAAACGTACTGACTAAAAGTCAGGAGTGTGTTACATAACCCTTCTTTCTCTCTGCTTTGGAAAACAGCATTTGTATTGATTATTTTAGCCTACAAGTTTTACACAGCCACCTACCCCTACCTGAAGGGTTTCCATGGCACGCTCTAAGCTTTGCTGCACTAACATCTTATGCATATGCAATTATGTAATAGCACCACTGAGATAAACTTACAGTAACAGTTATGACATATGACCGCATGCATGCTTTAATCTTTGAGAGAACAGTTCAGATAAACTGCAGCAAAATCCCAAATACTTAAAGAAAAAACAACCCCATGCACCAGGAAAACTTAGGCCAGCCAATTCAACTACACAACATTTAAACTTTTAAAAGAAATATGTGTCCAGTTACTGTGGCTGTGAAGATAACCTTTCCAAGTGGAGCCACCCAAAAGAAAAATGAAGCATTATAACTTTCTTGATTCAATGCTCCAGGTCCTCTGCTGTTGTTCAGTTTCCCAAGCTAAAAAAATCCCATGGTTTAACAGATTGCTATTTAGAAACAGCAGGCAACTTAGAAGCTGATGGTAATTAAAGAAAAAAAAGAAAATCATTTTGCTGTTTCACCAACCCTAGCCATCAGGAGCAAGGAGGTCGCAGGATTACTGGGGGACAACATGAAGGAGCAGAGCTCAGAGGGGAAGCAAGGCTGTAAAAAGCGAGTGGCTGTGCTGCAACACAGGAATTCCAGGGGAGCAGCCAGGTGGAGAAAGCCACAGTGTATACAGAACCACCACGGCTCTGGCAGGAGTCCAGGAATTGAATTATTCCTTCCTTTCTTCTTGTTGGGAGATAGGGAACAAGACTTCAACATCAGGCATTTCACAGCAATATGAAACAGGAACTTTTGGAGCACTATGAACAAACACGCCCATATGAACAGTAGCAGAGGCCAGCTCTACAACAAACAACTTATTAGCCTGTGCTAATGTTCTTCCTAAATCTACCAAATTACAGCCTGGTGTAAAGTACAGCTACATCAGTATAAAAATGATTTTTAGTAATTTGTCAGAAAATTCTACGTTTATTCAGGATTTCTTTTTTAACTATAGTACAAAACTGCACATAGGGTAGTTATACCTGTTGACATATCTGTCATAGAATGAACTCTAATATTTTTCGCTTACCTTGGGATTATATTCAGCATTTCGGGCACGAAGCGCAATAGTTTTTAGGTCAAGTTTGCAACCAAGATTCACCGTAGACACAATATTCCTGGAGACAGTTCAGAGAAATACATTAAAAAGACAATAAAGAATTCATGCATCTTCCTCATTTTTAACCAAGTGCGATTATTTTTCTTAGGATTATTTTTAAAAATCCATTTCTCCAAGTGAGTTTGAATGACATCTTTCCTACTTTCAGGAGCACTGAGCAGTGCTTTGGCTTTTGTAGGGCAGTAGCTCCTAAGGCATGATTCCTCCTGATCTGTCAGCTGTTTATGAAAAGTATCTCATGAGAAGAATCTCTGTTTCAGCTCAGCAGGAAAAGTTGTTGATGCTGAGAGCTCCCATTGAGGAAGCTGCTGGAAACAGGAGAAAATGAGGTAGTAAGAGCACCACCTGAAATTTTCCTTAGGTGCAGGACTAAGTGGGAACAACCCAGGAGGTAAACCCATTGTCAGGTGGTATGATAGCAGGTCTCCAGAAAGTTTAAGAAGTTCCTAGATGCAAAATTTCCTTGGAAACTTGTTTTCAGGAAAAACCCTGAAATCTAAAGCTCCTCGGGCAAAACCAGAACTCTTTCAGTGCAAAATTTGCATTATCAACCATTTCTCTTTGGGTCTTCCATAAACTGCTGTAAAAAATTTCTTTAAAGTTCAGTGAAAATACTTTTGCACCTAAACCTAGAACCAGTTCTAGGTTTTTTTTCCTATTACAAACTCAGCTGTAGCCATGAATTAGAAAAAGGAACATAGAATATTAAGTACAACTCAGCTCTAGCTCCTAGACTGGCAACTAGTTTCTTCCCCTCTACCCTTCTAATTTCCTTACAGCTGTGACAGTTCCTGTATTCTACTTTAATCTTACAAAGTTCTGTGCACAGTGAAGTTATTTGCTTTTCTGTGAATAGATCACAAATATCCAGTAAATTACAAATGAGAATAAGTTTCTAGGTATACATATTTAGAAATCCTAGATTATCAACCCAGACTACTTTAGAGCTAAAACATGATGGACTCCTAAAGTGCACAGAGTTAAAAATTACAACGATGCTAAATGAAGACACACATAACATCCTTCACTGGTATGCTTAGAAGATGTATCATTGACAAATCACTAAGAAACTGGTTATATTACTAAGTGGTTTACTAACAAAGCTAAGCTAAAAATAAAAGCAGAAGTTATTCATACTGCTGGAGGAGACCCATAAATTCTCAGGACCTCCCTTCCCACCAAACTACAGTACCCAATTCCTGATGTGGCTTTGGTCCTAAGCATTTGAAGGACAATCTGAGAAAGGACATGCTGCACTAACACCTGGGACACTCACTGTAGCTGTGGCACTATCCCAGAGCTCTCAGATGCTGGTGTTGCTGGAGTTATTGGAGTCATGGGAGTCATCGGAGAGGGGTACAGAGGTGTGGTTCCTGGTAAGGGGGCTGTGGTAAGAGTCTGTGAGTGGAAGAGCTGGGGAGTCTGACCAGATGTTCCCTGTGTCGCTTGCTGTGATGTAGACTGCTGTGCTGCTTGTTGCTGCTGCTGCTGCCGCTGCTGTTCCTCTAGGATGGACAGGCTGTTGGTGCTCTGGACAGGCTGGGGTGTCAGTCCGGTGCCATACGGCATCATTGGGCTAAAAATTGGAATTCCTGGAGTCATTGCTCCCTACAGAAGAAAGCGTGAAACAGAAACCACAGATCTTGTTGATTTCATTTTAGTTTTAAGAGAAAAAGTTTTCAGGAGGAGTCCAAGAACAAATCAACGTAAGTTGATCATGTCAAACCTGAGGCATACAAAAGTTAATTTGCTAAAAAGTGAAAGCCCTTGGAAATGCAGTTCTTCTACAAAATAGAACCATAGGATCATTTAGGTCAGTTCTAGCATCATTCATCTCCAGCCAGTGATGGTGACACACTTCTTACACTACCTTGCAAGCATGTCTCAACTTTGACCCACAACTTAACTTGCAATTGTTTGAACAAAGACCGTGCCCATTGCACCAAATGCATTCACAGCACTGTGACAGTCCATTGTGTTTAGAGGGCAACCACCAAAATTAAATTAATATTTCTAACTTGTCAGTCATGCTTCAACTTAAGGAATCCCATAAGCTGCATGTTTCTTATACTGCTGGAGACACAAACTGAAAGTTTTAAAATTTTTATTTATACTAATACTATTCAACACCTAGCAGAGTTTTTCAGATCTGCAAACAAAAACCCTGAAATTACATGCAAAAAACAGAAAACTATTTCACAAAAAAATTCATAGTTGCATATTAAATAATTTGTTTTTACCTGAGGGGAGGCTAAGCCTTGAGCGTAGGGTGGCAAGCTGTTATTTTGATCCATGATTCCAGTTATTTCTTTGGTGAGGTCAGAAGTATTAACTTCAAATCCTAGAGGGTTTTAACCCTTTAAAACATTCCAGCAAAGCAGCTTTTGAAGCCAAGCTGGAAGTGTTAGCAAAACATCAGCTCCAGAGAAATACGTGCTATGTGTCTATAATACTAATCAAAGCCTGAAAAGAGAAGTAGTAGTATTGTGAGAATAATATCTAAACACAAAACCAAAAGCAAACATATCAGCTGCTGAGCTAGATAAGAGACACCCACATATAAATACGTGTAAGCACACTCAGAGGCACACACACACGCAAAAGCCATAAAAACAACCTTTTTCAGGCACAATTTATAGAAGCTTTGCAGTGTGCTTCTGCTGAAGGCCCTGGCAGGTAACCTGACTCACACCAGCAGGCCTCTAACAGAACCCTCCTGCACTAAAAGCAAGCTGTTAATGCTCATTCTACTCCAAGCTTTGCTTTAGCTGGAAAAGAACTGATTTTTTTAGAATTTAATTCCCCTGACTACTAACCAACAAGCTTACTGACGCAGTGCTTGTAAGTCTCTTCCTGGCAATTTTAAGTCTTGGGCTTCCAAAAAATATTTTTATTTCTATAAGAAAAGCCCAGCTGGTAAAATCAGAACTAGGAAATCCTCTTCCATCTGCTTCTATAAATTAAAGCCCTAACTGATTTCAAACACAACATGGGCTTTATGAGAAAAAAAGAAATATGGGAAAGCCAATTTCAGATATACAAGTGAAGTGTATGCATGATTTTAATTTTTTTAAGCTATACCTCTGTCACTGTCTTATGAAAATAAACACAAGTGGAGATTTTAAATGTTACACCTTGATATCAAATATTTTTCCATTAAAATATACAGTTTTCTTAACTAGGTATCAATTGCCCAGAAACACTCAAGGACATTTTTAGGCCAGAGGCAGAACACCTCAAAATCGGAAGAAAGTCTATTCATCCTTTTTTTTTTTTTCCCTTTAAGGTATGAGAGCTCAGAATTACATTAATATTTATACTGCAGCTGAACAGAAAATTTTTTCCCCGTGAACATAAGATATTGTCATCTTTACCCTCAAGAAAGGTATCAAACACAGCATTCACATTTTACAACCTGGAGACAGGGGTAAATTACAAGCCTAAACATTACCCTAGAAGAAATAAAGTTAACTCCTCGACAGCCCATCTGTTTAGTAATAGTCTAGATACCAGGCATGCCAGAACCGCACTTAGGACACCACCTACGCAGAGGTCCATCTTGTAACCGTCTAACCGTGGCTTGCTCGCACCTCCACTACAAACGCAGAGGAACGTTTCTGACGAAGGAACAAAGTCCAGAGGGGCAAGAGACACCTCGGAGAAGGTCCCGACCCACCCCCCGAGCCCCCTTTAAGGACCTAACCCACAGTAGCGCTCGGAAAGGGCCAGTTTCGGCATGAGGCGACCCCTCCTGCTTCTCCGCGCCGTCCAGGCCCCCACCCGCTCCAAGACCGGCCGGGCAGCGCGCAGCCGCTCCCGCCGGCAGGGCCGCGCCACCGCCACGACCCCCCACCCGACTCGCCCTCACATGGGGAAAGGCGGTGACCGCTGCCGTCACAGAGCGCCCACGGCCATCCCGCCCCCGGCGCCAACGGACGCCGCTCGCCCCAGAGACGCGCCGGAACCCCGCGATGGAGAAGAGGGCGGTCGCCACCTCCTCGCCGCGGGAGACCCTCCCCTCTTCCCCCGCCACGGCTCAAGCCCCTCCGGAGGGCCCCGGCCCTGCGGCGGCGCCGGCGGGGAGGTGAGGAGAGAGCTCGGCCCCGCGCACCGCCCCCGCCCTCCAGGCCCGGCCCGCGCCATAGCGGCCTCTTTGCCGCTGGCACCTGTCGTCCTCTCCTCGGGCAGCGGGGTGCGCAGAGCCCGGAGAGGAGCGGGGAGAAAGGCAGGAGCAGCGCGGACGGTACCTGCCGCTCCCGGCGCCACCCCGCCGCCGCCGCACAGCGCCCGTGGGAGCCAACCTGCGCCCCGCGCCGCAGGCGCGTCTAGAACGCGTCACTTCCCCTGCGCGTCCACACCGCCTTCCCCGCCCGCCATCTTTAGTGAGGGCGAGGGGAAGCCGGTGCCGGGCAGCCCGCCTCCCCTCCAGCCCGAGGAGCGGGGCCTTGCCTCGGCGGGCAGGAGCCAGCGTTCACCGGCAGTGCTCAACGTTGTCGCGTGTGGCTCCTGCGCCAGGCCTGCCCACAGGCACCTGGGCTGGAAGGTTGTTCCCCTTTTTCTAGATGTTCAAACTGCCTTTTGCTTGTTGCCGCAAAGTCGCGCACTCCGCGCTGCCACCTGCACGCAGCTCCCACAGAGACTTCAGCAACAGTGGCTCTTCTTATAATCATAGAATGGTTTGGGTTGGAAGAGACCTTAAAGACCATCTAGTTCCAACCCTCATTCTACGAGACCATGTTGCACAAAGCCCTATCCAGCCTGGCCTTGGACTCTTCCAGGGATGGGGCATCGGCAACCTGTTCCAGTGCTTCAGCACTCTCACAGTTAGTAACATCTTCACTATAAGCTAAATCTACCCTCTTTCTGTTTAAAGCCATTACTCCTTGTCTTATTATTACATGCTCTTGTAAAAACTCCCTCCTCATCCTTTCTGTAGGTCCCCAGTAAGCACTGAAAGGCTACTAGGTGGTCTCTCTGGAGCCATCTCAAGGGTAAATAACCCCAACCCTCTGCCTGTCCTCCTGAGAGTGGTGCTCCAGCTCCCTTCTTCCCAAGCAGAGGGGCACGCTTCTCCTTTAGAGAACCAAATAGGTCCCTTGTGCCTCCCTGCTTCCCCTATCCTTCTCTACCAGCACCTTTTGTGCTTCTACCCCAGCCCCTCCTGGTTCTTTCTACTCGTGCCATAGCGCCTGGCACCACACCCCGTGGCCCACCTCAAGGTCCCTATGTGCTCCCTCACCCTTACTCTTCACTATTCGTCAAAATGCTCCCTCTTTTTCCAGAGCAGGACCCACCTTGCTCCCCATCTACCCAACCACAAGGGGCTCTTTGATCACCTCACCACAGCTACTATCAACCCGCTGGCCTCCACGACCAGGCGCTTGGAGGACAGCGCTTGGACCGGGCAAGAACCGGCGCTGCGCCGTGCCTGGGGGGCCGGGAAGGGCCCTTGGGGTCCGGCACGCTCGGAGTCTAGAGGCGGTAGCGGGTCGCTGAGCGCAGGGTACCCGCCACCACCACCCTCGCTCCCCACGCCTGCCGGGGCGGGTCCTCCAGAGCAGGCGAGACGAGGCCGCCGCTGCCCTCCTAGAGCGGCGAGTCGTCACTTCCGGCTTCCGTACCGCCATTTTGCCGTGAGACAGCAGCGAGCTGGGCCGCCGGGATGTTGTCTACTGCTGCTTACGCGGGCTCCAGGCCAGAGATGAGCTACGAGCTGGGCGCGCCCGTGCAGTGCCGCTTCTCGCCCTACACTTTTAACGGAGGGTGAGGAGACGCGGGCAGCGGCTGGGGCGGGCTGGGCTGAGGCACCCTCTTCCCGGGGGAGGGGGCCCTGAGGAGTGTGGCGGTAGGTCTGGGTCTTCCATGTCTTATTCTTGCCTCTCCCCGGCGCTCTGTGAGGGTTTATGTCCCCTTGCGAGCGCCTCTTTGCAGAGAAAGAGGGGGCAGCATGGAACAGAGCTGGGTTCAGCCTCGCTCTGGACTCAGCCTTGCTCTGGACTCGGCCTTGTCCTGGGCTGAGCGTCCCGCGGGTCCTTGTAGCTCTTCGGGGTGTTCTGGCATATCCGTGTGGCTCTTGGCACACTCGGGCTCCTTCAATCTTTCTGAGTCAAAATGGGCACTGTCCCTTCCCTACAGGGTTGTTTCTTTGTGGTGACTCAGGAAACCTATGGTCATAATGACCAATAAATGGTCATAAGACCGGCTTTTTATGTTGTAGCTGGGTTGAAAGCTACCTTGTCATGACTGTTAAAGGTAGGAGATGCTTTACTGACACTTGCTCTGTGTTGGTGATAGGATCTGGCCAGGGTAGTATTATTTAGATTCTTTTTATAGTGCCTAACTGCTTTTTAAAGGACTTCTATTTGTTACTTAATGGTAACACATGTGGCAGTCACAAAATTAGTTATTTGCAGGTAAAAAACATAGGATGACAGATTTAAAAAGTGATGATAATTTAAATATAATGATCATGATGCTTAGTACTTGTCTTGGAGAGCCAAACTGTTTTAGAACAGTGAACCTCTGGTTAGCAAACATCTAAAATTGCTAGTCCATTGATTCTGGTTCTTGTACTGTACAGAAACTCTGTTTTACCAAGTTCCTGTACAGTTTTTAGTCAAAGTAGAGAATCAGGTACGTATATTTTCTTCGGTGTGTCTAGTATCTTCTTTTTCCAGTCTTGGTCATATTTATCATAGAATGTTTTAGGCTGAAAGGGCCCTCTAGAGGTCATCTGGTCCAACCTCCCTAAACAAGCAGGGACTTCTCTACCTAGATGAGGTTACTCAGAGCCCCATCAAGCCTGACCTTGAATGACTCCAGGGATGGGACCTCCACCACCTCCCTGGGTAGCCCATTCCAGTGATCTAGGGTTGTGCATAGTCAGAAACATAGCAAGGAATATAAGGTGTTTGACCAAACATGAGTCTGGATGTAGAACTGCTATCTCGTTTGTTCCTCCTGTTGCATAAGAAAATAGTAGTGCTAAAAGTCACAATTATGTGAATACTCTTCTTTCAGGACTGTGTTAGCAATTGCTGGAGAAGACTTTTCTATTGTTGCTTCTGACACACGGCTGAGCGAAGGTTACGCAATTCACTGCCGGGACAGTCCAAAATGCTACAAACTGTAAGTCCAGGTCTCGTAAGAATTGAAACAAATGAAAGACCTTTTGTATTGGTGAGCATATCACCTGCCTGGAATGATCTATCACTTTCTTTATGCAGAATTCTCAGAAAAAAGGAGAGTAACAAAATTTGGAGCCATGGTGACTCTTGCTGTAAAGCAAGATGTGATTGTGATGTTGTAAACATAGCTAGATTTCTTGTTGCATGCTCTTGAAGTTAGCTGATAACAGAACATTTTTAGCCTGATGGCAGGCTTAATGTAAGCTTTATCCAACTGAAAAAAAGCCTTGTACATCAGAAGAACTCTTGTCTTAACTGTAGCAAAACTTAATCCTGTGGTAACTCATTCTGCTTTGTCAGGACAGCTACTGTTGGTATGCAAGTGTGCCTACTGCTGCCAGTGGTACTCTGTCTCTAGTCAACCATCTGGCACTTGGAAGAGGTGTTTGTTTCAGGAGGGGAAGATGTGTCACTAGTTCTGTTATTGAATTTTTTATACTCATTTTAGTCTTACCTTGACTCCCCTAGATAGCACCTCCTTCATTTAAAAATACATATTGTTCTTTTGATTGTAGCAGATGCTAACCTAATAGGCTTCCATCAGCTATGTAAACAGTTTGGGCTTTTTGTTTTCATTGATGAAACAGATCACATGAACTTGTGTTTCTCCTGGCTACCTCTTCACTATATCTTTGACTCTCAGATGCTGTCCAAGTGGAATTCACTGTAGTATAGTCCACATACTGCCCATGACAACTTTGTGTGGTTCTAGTGACAGGCTGAGAGAAGATCTCAGTTTAAATTATGTTCTGAATGACTGCTTTGTGTTAGTCTACAAATACGTGTGAATATTTGCAGGCTCTCACCAATTTACTAGAATTTAAATGTCAAACCTGTGTTCCTGTAGTTAGTGTTCTTGAAATATTTTTAAACTGAGCATCTGTTCTACCGTGCATCTGCAGCCAGGAAACCTCTGTTGTGCTGACACAGAAAACCACCAACAGCATCAGTGTTACAGAGCCACGGTACCAGCCCAACGCAGTCCTCTGGCCAGATGGAGTCACGCAGGGCTCAGTCATGTGATGTGACAGGCTCTCCATCTCAGAACAGACCCTCTGGCAAGACTGAGCAGTAATGGCTGGAGTTAGGGGTGCCTGAGGAAACTAAGAATTAATTTTTGTCAGCCTTGTTGTGGAAGTCAGTGGATTGAAGGTGGTCATCTGTATGGTCCTGCACTTAGTGAGTACTTGTCAAGATGTAGGTTGCAGTTACATTTTATACACAAAATATCTGATACTGCATTTTAGACAACTGGTTTTGATAGCATTAGAGAAACTGCAAATATATTTGGTGTTTTCATAATAATCTGCTGTGTAAGAAAGTTATATAGTTCATACTAAATCTAAAATCACAATAAAATTTTACATTTTACAGAACAGAACGAACAGTCATTGGATGCAGTGGTTTCCATGGTGACTGCCTTACCCTTACTAAAATTATTGAAGCAAGATTAAAGGTAGTTAACTATCTTACTGTATTTAGAAACTTAATTCCTTAGTATTACATTTGAGACCAATAATATGATTCATCTGAAATATTTTTTTTCCTGTTTTTTTTCCAAGTTGTAACTGTATTGCTAGTGAAAGATCAGGCAGGGGAAATTGATGCTGTATTCTTACTATGTGTCACATCACAGATTTAAAGAATGGAAGAACTGGAGAGGATAACATTAATGAGGCAATATCTATTCTTTGAAAAACATTAATTTTTGGCTTATAAAAAGGCTTTACTTTTAGAGCAGTGTGTTTTTAGTAATTGTGCTACTTAAATAATCTTGCTTAGCAACAGATTGTTCTGTAGTGAGGTTACAGAAAACATTATTCTGAATGAGTGTAAAATTGGTGTTTGACTTTCTTCTTGGGCATGCTGTTCCACATGCAGATGTACAAGCATTCCAATAACAAGACCATGACTACTGGGGCTATTGCAGCCATGCTGTCTACAATTCTATATTCTCGGCGTTTCTTTCCTTACTACGTTTACAACATAATTGGTGGACTTGATGAAGAAGGTAAGACTTTAAATAAGAAAGAGAGGCTGGATTTCTGGTGGTGAATAGCTGTCCTTTTACGTCTCAGGTGTACTGATGGAACAACAAAGTTTGTGTTACCGTTTCAAACACCTGCCTTCAGGCATTATGGTGCTTACACAGGTCAAATGCATATTATGCATCCAACTTGTTTCCTGGTTTCAACTACTAACTTGATCTTCTGTTCCTAAAGGTCTGAAAGTATAAAATATATGATATAATTATTTGATTACAAGTGAAACCTGCTAACATTGCTTACCTCTCATACTTTAGACTGGAATGCTTTTGTGGTGGGTTTACCTT
>VYZX01025108.1:14691-26557 GCA_013401335.1 Brachypteracias leptosomus
TTGGACTAGATGATCTTTTGAGGTCCCTTCCAATCCTTGACATTCTGGGATTCTGTGATTCTGTGATTCTACGGTTCACATCCAATACTTTGTACCAACAAAGAATTACATTTGTAGAACTGTATGAGAAAGACCATCTACTCTGTTTACGCTGAGTGTAAACATAATCAGAATTTTGTTTGTATTATTTTTTTTCCACACAGGAATGAACAAATTAGCTTCCTCTATTTTGAAAAATTCTAGTGTGGTAAACGCTCTAAAGCATCTTACAACGTTGCTGGTGAAGGGGAATACAGCTTATTAGAAACAGTCCACTGCAGGATGTGTATTTTTAAGTAGTGCAACTCAGAAAAAGCCAGACATCTCTGCAGCTTACTAACCCTCTTGACAGATATGTTAAATTTTGTGTGAAGGCTTTTCATGAAGAAAAGCAAAGAACTTATAAGTTTGCCCTTAAAAATATTTCTGTTTACAACATTCACTTTTTTTTTTTTTTTCTCCATACATCTCCCGGATTGTAACATATATTGGAAAAAATTTAATTTTATACATTACAGAATTTGCAAACTTCTTCAGTGTAAGCAAAGGCAATGCTTGGAAACCTGCCATTTGGTAAGAAGCTCAGTATGTATTACTTATTTCAAAACTATGTACTTACTACAGCTCGTCCAAATACAACTGCAAGTTGCTCAGAAGCAAGCAAGTCTCTTAGAAGGAAAGGGCAATCTTTACCAATCAATAAATATACCTATTAAAAAAAAGCAAAATGGATAATATAAGTAATTCAGTATACTACTTCTTATTTCAAATATACAACTTGACTATTTCACCCAGTAACCATTTTCATTATGAAAACATTCATCAAACAAAACCTACCAAATCCTTAAAAAGGCTTTAAATTCTGTAATTTCTTGACAAATTAAAATTTACAGGACATATCAGGTAAGAGTGGATACCCTACTATTTGCTTATGTGTGAATTGGCCCATTGCTCTTTCTCTGGCATTTCCTTCTCCAGAGCTCCTCATACAGAATTAATAATGAGCTATTTTATCTTATCTCTGAGCAATACACCCCAGCAGCAAAGCCTCTTAAAACAGCTGCTGCTCCCTTCTCCCTAACCTGTATGTCCACAAGTAGTGGTGGCATCTGTTTGGTCATGCAGTGAAGCAGATCAAGGAACTGATCCAGGTGAAAATAAAAAATAGGGGTAGGGGAAAAAGGTGGAAAGGTGTCTGCACCAGTTCATCAGCCTAGCTTGCCACTAGGCTTTGAGATATTTGCACTCACATAATGTATAGAATACCAGCAAAGAAAGCAGATGGCTGTGAAGATCGACTGAACAAACTTAATCAGTGCTATCACCAAATATTAAACTACAGCCTGATTCATATTCCATAAAAAAGGATTCGCAATACAAGTTTCTTAATATCAGTCAGAATTCCCAAGTCTAAGTCCTATCACATATGCATTCCTGCCTCATGCTGGTCATGGAACTCCTGCAGTATTACTTTTTAAACTTAACAAGAGTGCATACCCTTACTAACTACTACAGGGTAAGGGAAAGAGAGAATGTGTTAACAAAAACATTCAGGACTACAAGATGGATTCCAAGTCTATCCAGCTGATCAGTGAGGTCAAGAATTTAAGCTGTTAGCTGACTTCTAGGTTTTTGCAGTACAAGACCCACATTGAAGCATTTAAACAGATGCTCTGTCAACACAGCTCTGACAAAAGAAGTTACCTAGCAGCCTATTTGCAGCTGCATTCTCCTGCCTTTCCTCACAGAAGTTACTACATCATCACATCTTCTGTGGAAAGCATGCTGCTCCCTGTTTCAGAGTTACAAAGACCTACTATACATACAGTGATTAAACAAACTTTGGATTTTTAAAGTGAAATTGTTTAGTAACAGCACTTACACAACTCTACTAACACAAGTGAAGGAGCCCCCAAATATGTTTCCATTAGTGCAACTGGATCCAGAAGAGAACATCTTTCCAACTCAAAATGCAGCTGGGCTATTAGTGTACTACTATGGCACTTACATCACCCAAGGCTCGCTCCAAGCATGACGTTAGTTTCATTAAGCCAAGAGCAACTTCTGTATTTTGTATATATTGTAGAACATCAAATACTTCAAGAAATAACTGTATAATGGAGGAGAGGAAGAATGTTGTGTTAAATAGTCAGAAGGAAAAATCAAGTTCTCAAAATCACAGAGAAACCTAAATATTCCTCTGTGATAATCACTACACAAATGTAGAAAGAAAACCATGCCAAGGAGATAAAACGTAGCTGTCTGGGAAGAAACTGTGCTGGAGCACCTCTTGTATTTTCACTTGCAATGTATCTACTGCCTTTCATCTATAAAAATTATCAACAATAACTTTAAAAGTAAAACCTGATATTAAGCACAGATTATTAGAAAAACAAAATCCTACCATCTTAGGTTAGACCAGGCATAAGGCACCTCATGTTCTCTTTGTGGTAACTTGTATAAAATCGAATTACAAAGCCAGGAAAATTAGAAGTAACTACGTATCAGAGAAGCACAATTAGCTACAAAGTCTAAGCATTTTGGTTAGTTTGCTATCTCTATTTTCTCACATTAAACTCCCACAAAGGGTTCATGTGCCAAAATACAAATTGTCAATAGACATTTCCATACCTCTGTGCAGTTTGTCCAGTGAAACCATAATGCATACTGAATTACAAATTGTTCCTTGCTCAGAGATTTGAAGTGCAAATTAACAGATTCACATACAGGTCCTAATGATTGTATGCTTTTGGTAAAATCCACACTTCGATCTTAAATTGAAAAACAGAAGATGATTAGAGTGCCAAACTTCCCAAAGGTCCAATATTTTAAAATTCACAAGGAGTAAAACCTGCTACAGTTTGTGTACAAAGAATTTTATACAGACCATTTTAGCACAACTAATACATTACAATTTACTGTCTACAAGACCACACAGGCAAGATACAGAAAAGTGCAGCATGAAACGAGATCAGATCAAGTACCCTCTCCATATTAAAAAAAACCCCCAACCTTAATGCAAGAAAATATGGAAGTAAAGAGAATTATTATGTTCTGGTTTTGTTGGGAAGAACCTACTAGTGCACGTAAAATCAACAAAATCAAGCTGGAAGCTAGCACAGGCTCAGGGGGATCGGCCAAGTTGCATCACTTACACCCTTTAAAGAATGCAGATGGTTGTGGTACCTTACAGAGTGGTATCACTGCTCTTCTTTGGTGGGACACTTTCACAGGACAATAAATTCTTCCAATTTACTGGAAGATAGTGCTTGAGGCAGAAATACATGTCATTTTTACCATCTCTGAAAATTAACAACAGAGCTTGCATGATGCAATTTGGCAAATTAAAATTCAAAAAGTTCATCAGGGCACAAATATTTTGTTTTGGTTAAAAAGCAATTATAAACTGTTCTACATACAGAAGGGAAACCAAATAGTACTTCTGTACAAGCTAAAGTTGGAGAAATAAAAACAGAAGCAACAGTAGAAATACTGACAGCCCTACCGTGTTTAAATTTACTGAAAAAAGGGATAAAAAGAACACAAAAGAACGCGGTTATGAGGTAGGGTAGAACCAGAACTGAGCCCCTTATGTACAGGCACATGAAGCTGGGAACCAGGATGAACGAGTAGGCAAAGGAGCAGCTACTTATGTAGCACAGATTGCATGAATCTTATGAGCCAGCAATAACCAAATACCAAACGTGGATGAAAAAATTAAGCTCCTTGTAGATATGAACTGCATGCACTCAAATCTGCAACAAAGCTAGTGCTGTACTAAAATAAATAAAATGTTATAACTAAGCCAGGATTGCTATGAACTGTACTGAGATTCTACATCAGTCTTAAATGGATCACTACTACAGCAGGTAAACACCAACCTGATTCAAGGTAATACACATGCTCTGTTACAGCCTGCCAAAGCACTTCACCATTTTCAGATAAAATATTATTAATATCATAGGTATCTTTCTTCTCAAATCCAAGTTTGCAAATCATATAATGCACAGGTGGAGAAAGACAAGTAGTGACCAAGTCTGATAACGCCATCTAGAACACAAACACACACAAAAGAGTCCTTGCATTAAGAATGTACACGAGGACAAAGAAACTTACTACTAAAGCATTCCCACAAGCACAGGTATAGAGATAGTAACAGAGCATCTGTATACAAATTGTTAATAAGTTTGCAATGCAACTTTCATATATGTATAATAAAAGGAGCTAAGTAGAACAAGGAGAATTGCTCTATTTGCACAATACCAGGATGGTATATTTCTGAATGGTTATATCTACTGAACTGCTGCCAAGATAGATTGAAGCAAAAGATCCCAGTTTACAGGTTCTGTCTAGTCTCTGAGCTTGCAGGGAAACTGATGTTTCTTCAAGTGAATCTGAGAGCTTCAGTCCCTAACCTTTGTAGGGGTGTGTGTGTGAGGGGAAGGAATATGTGAATTTCGTATGAACTGGTAGTAAGGGTAGAACAATCTAAGCACAAATGTTATTTCAACATTAGTCTAAACAGAAAGACAGACTGCTTCAGAGGCACGTATTTAAAGAATTTGCAAAGATAGAACTGCTCATGCTAATAAGGAGGAAGATGCTACTAATGTAGTAAAGTCACACTCCCTCGTTAATCGAGGACAGAGAAGAAATTGTTTGTAAATGACATATCACATAAACACAAAAGGATTCCATTGAAGGTAAAAGGAAAACATTTTTTCCTCTTTAAATACGTGGTGGAATTGACCCTCGCAGTACCTGATTTCTGAATTCACGGCTTCAAGGAAGGACTACATATTTATATGGGTAACAGCACAGACCAAGCATAACCGTTCCTTTAAGGAACTGGTAATAGCTGCCATCAGGAATATCCTATCTGCTATTAAAAAGAAAACTAAAACGTTAATAAAACACCTTGTTTTGACGCCCCCCACATTTCACTATCAGAAACAGGAGTCTGGAGTAAAACTTGAAATACGACAGCCACCCCTTGTGTAAAACAGACCAGGCAGGGCGTGGGCAGTCGGCTTCCTCAGGATGGGTTCAGGACCAAGTCCCCGGATTCCACCAGCGGCAGCCGCGCCGCAAAGGACGGACTTCGGCCTGGGCACCAGCGCTTCCGGCAGAGGCGGAGGGAGTCGCACAGCCGGGTGGGGCGAAGGAGGCAGCAACCCCCAGCCCAAAGTCCTTGATCACCGCTCTCACTCACAGACCCCACAACCTCCGCCCCCCTGCGCCATGGCGGCCTGCTGCCATTACCTCCGTTACCGATAGGCCCGCCCGCTTACGTCACGACGATGCGCTAGCGCGCGGCGTCACGCCTGGCTCGCGCGGGAAGAGCCCCTCCTTGGCACGGAGCCGCTCCACGCCGCGGCGCGCGAAGGCAGCTTTTCCCCGCGGCCCGGCGCCGAGGCTGCCGTTCCCGCCGCCCCTTCTCTTGAGGAAAGCGGCGCGGCAAGCTGCTGCGCCATGGAGAAGCGCTCTAAGAAGCCGCAGCTTGCTGCCGCCGCGTCGGAGGGAGAAAAGCGGCGCCAGGGCTTGTTGGATAAAGACAGCGTGAGGGCCGCCGGGGCGGGGAGGGACGGGGTGACAGCCTGGGGGGTTTAGGGAACGGGTGTGAGGGCTGCGGTAACGGCCACAACGGCCGTGCCGCACGCCAGGGGGTTGCGCCAGCCTCCCGCTCCGCCGTGGCCCTCGGCTTGAGAGGGGCCCGCCGGCTCGGGCCTGCAGCGCGTCAAACTGGCGAGGGCAGGAGGGAGGGATGGGACCTGGCCCCTTAGTGAGGCCAGTTAGTGCGTGGAAGAGCATGGGGGTCAGTGTGTGATCAAAAAAGGGAGTGTGAGCCTGTGAAAACTTTTATCAGAAGTGTGGTTCCCGTCTGGTTGTCATCCAGTTTGGGATAACCTGTCCCCTTTCTATTTGTTCAGATATCATGTTTGCTTCCACCTTGCAGCTAGTGTGTCCCCTTAGACATTAGGTGGCAAAGTTGTTAAAGCCTTGTGAAGGAAAAAGAAAGCAAGGGTGGTATTCCCTTCGGTGGTGCAGTGGGGTGCTGCCTCTTAAGTTAGGAAGTATGCCCTTTTTTGAATAAATAAACAGGAACTGTTTCTATTAACTTTAAAGCATCTGTTGGTTGTTAAAACAGACTTATTAACAAACAGTATTTATCTCCAATAGCAAAAGCTTTCTTCTCCTGGCATACTTCCCTCTGTCCGAGGTTAAGCCAATATACTAGAGTCCAGTAACCTAAGAACAGGCTTTTGTATAGTCAAATGCAAAGTCTTCCATCTTGAAAGAATGTTGAGGGATTCTTTCACAAAGGATGCAAATATTGTACAGAAATGTAATTGCAATGTTGGGCTAAAATTTGGAATCACAGTATTTGTATTGTGAAATACAGACCTATGTTTATTTATGAGCTGTTTGTGTGGAGATACCAATAAAGTTTTTGCTTGTCTCATTAGTAAATGGCATCTTGCACATGAGGATTATGAAAACTTCTGTCACTAATAATTGTAGTTAAACTTGTAAGTAACAGCATTGTTAGAAGTCATGTGCTAAAGACATGAATTTTCTTCCACCTTTAATGGTAGAGGCTGAAGGCCTCATACTGAACCATGACAGCAAAGAATTGTGGTTTGGATTGTGATCTTTTTCACAGGTTCATTTCCACTGACATGGATCGGGATGCTCATTTGAGCAGCTCAGCTGGCAAACTTTAGGTGTTTTTCATTCTGTTAGGAGACCTGTGATGAGCAGTTAGGGGCTGTGGTCTTTGTAGATCTGAGTTTCAGTTAGAAGATGAGTTAGTGTCCACAGCCAAAATGCAGTGTTGTTTGTTCCTTGCTTTTTTAGTGCAGTGTAAGTACTATTCAGAGTTTGCATTGTTGGTGCGGTATCAACAAACACCTGTAGCCAATTTGCACTGGGACTGTCAACATCACTATTTTACAGATTTTTCTAACAATAAGGAACCAGGGAGATGTAGGTGATATACTCAGTGTTGGCAGGGCTAACGTGTAAGTGATTTCATAGGGAAGAAACTGCATTACTTCCCTTATTCTCAAACTCCTGCATGAAAGATTTGTGAGCCCCTGAGTAGTGCATCTTTTCATATAAATCTCACTAGACTTTTATGTTACCCATAAGTATATGATTTTTTTTTTTGCTGTTCTTCTTAGTGTAACCCTTACACTATAGTGTCACTTTTTGGTGCTCTTTTCTGCTCTTCTGAGAAAGAGCTGGTGATTTTCTCTCACCTAAGTTCTAGCTATAGTCAGGAAGTAGAGGGAGGGACTGAAGAGTCAGCAAAACTTGAAAGTGGTTAGTTAGGAGGTAGCTGGTATGTAAGATCACTGTAGCATTTGTTGTGATCTCATTGGTTCCATGTGCTTTTCTGTCTCTGTCTTGTTTTGTTATCATTTTACAGTTCTGTTTTAAGCTAGCCAGGGGGGACAGCAGGTGGCACCTATTGCTGCTTGCTGCTTCTTGGAGGGCAGATTTTTGTTGTATGTTGAAGAGAATGTTGATAGTACACAAGCTGGAAGGAGAGAAAACTTGGATCTTCAGAGTTCTGACAACAAATAAAATAAGTACTACTCTATTTTTAAGTTCCTAGCAAAACTATGATTTTTTTTCCTTTCCAAGCATATTTTTTCTACTAAAGAGCAAATTAATACATAAGGTGCTTGTTTAATAGGCTCATAAGGAATGACGACAAGTAGAATTACATAGTAAATTAACTGACCATATATTGTGGGTTTTATGTAGGCTGTTTGAATGAAAAGCTTGAAGTTGTGGTTAACAGTCTTGGACACATGATATATCTGTGTGTTTTTACTTGAAAAATAGAGTGGATTCAGAGTGCTAGTATAATGCTTCGACTGAATTTAAATGCAAGCTTAGAATCCTCATAGAATTGTTTCATTTGGATTTTAGTGGAAAAGAAATTAAAACTGAGCAGAAGTTAACCACTGTTCTCTTTTTCAATCAAAGCAGTAGTGTCAAAACACACAGAAGAAGAGATACCCATTTTCTAGTTTTTCTGCTTTTTTGTAACATATTCCTAGTTCAATTGTTTTTTCCTTTTAACTGTACACTGTGAAATATTATTTAGAGACTGTTAAATGCTAAAATATTGACATACGACATGGATTTTTTTATTATTTTGCACAGACAAAAGGGAAAAGGATACAATCAAATAACGAAGCTTTAGGTATGGCTCCAGCAGAAGAGAATTTTGGTGATTCAATGAAACCTGAGCTATTGGCATTCAAAGCTAATAGGGCAAAGATAGGATATGCTAATACGTACAGACTGGAGCCGCATAATGAATTTCGGGATTATTTAGTAAGAGACAAAGCTCAAGCGATACTAACGGTATAGTATTTTTTTAAATTAATAGTTTCATTTTATTGAAAGTAGTTTGTCATGCAAAGTTTATATTAATGAAACAGTATAAGTTGCATAAACTAAACATATGTATAAATCTTTGTAGACTTTGAATTTTGTCACACAAATGTAATGTGAATGTGCTTCGCTTTTGCAAAGTGCAGGAGGCCCTCTGCAAGGTTGCCTCAGAGCATGTACTATCAGGATGGAGCTGAAGATTCTTTAACTCTTACCCATTTCTAAATCAAATTGAGCTATAGCCAAGTTCAAAGTACTCTTACTCTTCAAATATCTAATTACCCAAAGATCTTGACCCTGAATTTGGAATTCTGTTCTTTCAATTAGTTCTACTAATATCACATGACGGGCATAAAATATACTTGGTATCCTTGACAGTCTGACTGCCACATACAAAAATTAAGCAAAAGTTAAGGAGAACAATCTGTTGAGATAATATGTAGCTGTTAGTGATACCTTAGGTAGTCATAACCAACTTTTGCTATTCTGCCATCTGGGAGACATGTCTTGGATATTTGGAACAGGTACTTGTAGCACTATTTTTCAGTGAACTGAGCCCAGGTGATGAAGAATACACTCTTTTGTTGTTAAGTGGAGATTAGCTGTGTGTGCTTGTCTCTTTCAAAAGCAGATAAACCATTTTAGAGTAAAAATAGTGCAGCCTTTGTGTTTGAGATGTCTATATTGACTGTTCTTCATGTTAGTTCTAATGTTCTTGTAATAGAAATGTACAAGGTTTTCTGGCAAAAGTCTACAAAGATGAAAACTAAGTTCTTTCAAAATTGTTTTTGACAGAATAAACTTCAAGAAATCAAATACGATGGAGTTTCTAGTCCCTCCTTGTGTGCTTCAATCTCAGAAGAAATATTAAAGGCTGTGAAGGAATTGGATTTTGACCGTTACAAGTATGTGGTATCAGTACTGATTGTGGAAAAAGCAGATCAGGCAATGAATGTAAGCAAAACCATTATTCATAATATATTTTGCAAGTGAAAATAATTTTTAGAACTGTATGTTATCTCTAGGGTGTTCATCTGCCTTTGTCAGCTTAACCAGTTTGAGGTGATCTTGAAGCATTTGGGTTCTATATGGGGAGTACTATGCCTGGTGACAATTTAAGGTACTGCTGTGATTCTACCTAACCCCGTGAAGGTTGTCTTCTTTTTGAGTCCGCTGGTGGTGGTAAGCAGCCCACACTGCTCTTCCCTGTCCACTGTGTGCTGTGCCAGTTTTCCAGTGTTCTTTGGTCTCCGTTTGGGTCATCACATTCAGTGCAAAATGCTGTGCAGTTGTAGTGTGGGGTGACATGGAAAGGAACATGGGGTGAGGAAAGGGATGGAAACTTTCCACTGTAGCTACTGCCAAACGGATGCTTCTGGGACTACAAATTAACATTAGTGATCTGAATTTATCATGTTCAAAAGAGAAGTATTCTAGACTTTCCAGTGTTGTATGTGAGTCTTCATGTATCGCAAGCTCCCATGGGCATTCAGAACTTTCAGGTATCTTGCCAAGTGTCAGAGAGCACTTCTATTTAAAAGTGTCCATCATCAGCTCTTAAAACATGATGAAAACCACACCTGGTTTTAGTGGATTACATGAAGCAACATTTGAAGGGTTGCCAGCTTCAGTAAGTGAAGCCAAGCTGTGAGGGGCCTTCATCTACTTACTTCTCAGGTGCTGCCTCACAGTTCACTGCCTCTGAAGTTATACTTTGGCTGAGGACCTGTAAGTGAAGATTAATTACTGAAATGGCCCAAGTTTTTTTCCTGAGGAATATGTTTATTGCAGTAGTCAATTCACACATTTTAGCTCTGAAAACGGTTTTAGCAAAAAAGCTGAAAGCCCAGTAAATGCTCACAAGTAGACTGAAGGTGGAGGAGTGGAGGACGTTACTTAGTTGTGTATGTTCCCAAAACAAATGTCCATTCACATGGCTTTTGAAGGGGTACTGCTACTATTCGCTGAAGTGCTAGCAAGTGGATGTGGGAGAGAACAGAGTTTTTGGTGTAGAGATTTTTTTGATCTATTGGGGTATAAGCTTTATTCTGAAGCTAGAACATGGGTTTTAACATTGAATAGGAATTGTTCATTTTCACTGTAACTTTGCAGCTGTTGTTACAACTTGAAACTCTAAAAATGCAACCAGATCAGTACTTACATAATGCTGTGTGTTTAAAGAAAATATTAAAACTGTGCTGTTTATAGATCTACAAACAGCTTTTTCTTTCCTTTAGGTTGCCAGCAGGTGGGTCTGGGATGCTCAAAGAGACACTTGGATTTCAGCTAAATGTGAGACTGAAACGTTTATTGCACTGGCTTTGGTAATGGCTTGTTATTATGAGTAATACTCTAAAAGCCACACCAGGTTTTGTGCATCACAGTACCTGGTATATTTGAAAATGTTCAGAATGTCATTATTTTAGTACAAATTTTTGCTCTAATGCTATTAGCACATTGAAATTGACATACAGTTGAGATAGGTTTGTTCATTTTTCTCTGTTGGAAAACAGCATCCTCAAAAAAAAAAAAAATTTTGAAATGTGTATGGTTGAGTACATAGGGGCTTCATCTGTCATAACACTCTGCTGTGGAAGTTGAAGCAGCTGGTGTTAAGGCCAAACTTTGCGAAATTTTGAACATTGCTTGTCTCTTGCATGCCTTGGATTGTTAACGAACGTTTACAACAAATTGCAGGTATTTTGAAAAGCATGCCCTTTGTCAGAAATGGCAGCGTTCAGTTTTTTCCTGGTTGTATCTGTAATAAAATTCCCGTTTGCATAAAAACATCACTGGGAGGGAAGCTGTGTTTTGGACACTTAGAAATTTGTACCAATTTCCTATCGTTTGCCTTGAGCAAAGCGTGAGTTCAGTCATTAGCTTCCCTAGGCCTTAAGCTCGCATTAAATGTCAACTGCCTTGAGGCAGTTGGCCAAGTACTGAATTGGGCGAGTTCGATCCTTTCGGTCGAGTGACTTCTGATGGCTGCGGCAGGAGGAAGATGGGGTCAGTAACGAGGCTATTGATAACTGGTCCTCAGTTGGCAAGGACGACAATGATTATATTCTGAAAAATAGGACTCTGGCAGGTGGGTGAAGCCCGTAGATGCCCGCTTTTTGGGCGGCTGTGTGCGCGCACACCGAGCGCCGACGCCTTTTCCACGTCCATTGTATTGTTAGGAGCTGAAACGCGTGCGAGCACAGACCGGGGCGGTGCTGCTGCGGCCGCTTATCGCTCCTCGGCCTGGGCGGCTCTCAGCCGGTGGGAGCTTTGTGCGGGCAAACTGCGGAGAGCGAGAGCGGGTGGGCCGGCCCCTGGGGGTGGCGGCCAGGGCTCCCGCTGGGGAGCGGCTTCGCGCTTTGTTCGCCGGGGCGGGGGCTGTGCGCGGCCACGGAGCCCGGCAGCGCGCGGGCAA
>VYZX01025108.1:26639-81286 GCA_013401335.1 Brachypteracias leptosomus
GGGCCGGGGTCGCCGCGGGCTGCCCGCAGGGGGGCGGAGCAGGAACTGCACGAGCCGCTGCGCTCGTGCGCGAGCTGGCCGGTAGGGGCCGTTGCCACCCTCCGCAGGGGGAGGGGAGGCGGAGCCGGGCGCGGCGCGAGGCCGGGTCGCGCGGCGGTGGCGTTTCTCCTCACGCAGCCCGCGGCGGCCATGGCGGCCGTCCTGTCCCCGCGCCTCTGCGACAGCGACCCGGCCACGCCCGGCGCCCAGTCCTTGAAGGTGAGAGCAGGTGGCGGCCGAAGGGCCGCAGACCCAGCGCGGCGGCCTGTGGCTGCGGCGCAACAGCCGCCTCGGCGGGAGGCCTGGCCTGGCCCCCTCGCGTGGGCGCCTCACGCCTCCTGGGGGAGCCAAGGGGCGGCAGGCAGCCTCTTGGCGGGAGGTTGGCGCCCTCCCGCGCCCTGGGCCGAAGTTCGGGTTCGCGTCCGGGGCCGTGGGGCGAGGCCCTGCTGGGTGCCCAGGGGCCGTCCTCCTCCCTAAAAGTTCTTACGCGCCTTCCCGCGTGCGGCGCGGCCGCGCATTCTGTACCGCAGCAGCACCCCGCAAAGTTTGGGTCTAGCCGCAGACTCTTCTGCGTAGGCCCGCTGGGTCGTACCCGCTCTTCCCAGGCACTGCTGGGGCTTCTGTCGCCAAGTGCTTGCTGCTGCTTCTGCACCCACGCTGGGATGCAGATTGGCAGTTACTTTTTGAAGACGTTTTGATAATCCAGGTTTTCCGATTACATAATAATAAATTGTTACATAGATCTTGCAGTTTGTTCTATCTACCAGGAATTCGTAATGTAACCTCAATTAGTAAGGATTAACAGACATTTTACAGAAACGTGTTTTAGAGGAAATAAGAGGCTTTATGGCAATGTTTGACTTCTCATGTAAAAGTCACAAGGCTGTCCCTAATTATTTTTGGTACAGTAACAATTGTTGAACTACAGCATGCCTTAGACTGCAGTGCAAATGTTTCCACTTTCTCTGGGAAGTCCGCTGCAGCAAACTGTCTCATTTCCTAGAGTGGTTTAGTCTGTGAGCCTGTGAAATTTTCAGCAAATAAGAAAGCAAAGATGGAAATGGAGGACATTCGTTTTTCCTGTGGCATGGGTGCTCCTATCTTTTAACACTACAGGATTTAACAGAAGAAAATTTAAAAGCAAAAGGGGAAACTGATGTGAGGCACTTCCTCTTAGCTGTCAGGTTCAGATCTATCTTTCAGAAATGTTTTTTGAAATCTTGTAGTAGCTTTGGTATAGCATAACATGACTTGGGCCCTGGTCCTGTTTCTGTCTGTTGAAAAGGTTTAGAATGCAGTAATGTTTCTTGTGGTAAGCAGGGATGAACTACTGATGAGGCATAGCTGTGTCACAAGATACTCCAATGCGATACTGTTTTGATTGGGGACTGCTACATGGTTTGTCTCATTGGGTTTATACAAGATATTCTCAGCAGTTCTAGGAAGTAGTATTAGTAGTGAAGATGCTACTTACCTGATTAAGTATAGCTGCATTAAGAAAGCACAGTTTAATTAAATTTGCTTTTGTTTTGTGGTTTTTTTGGTTATTGTCTGTCTCCTGTTATATTTCTATTTGTCTTTCTTGCTACTCCACAAGAAAGAAAAAACAAATTAAAGAATTGTGAAAAACCATGAAATAAACCAAAAATACAGGAGACAAATGCTTTTTCCCTGTGGCCTGTCTTGGTTATAGTACTGTGAAATGTTACGTAACAGAAGTAATGTATTCTCATTTGCTGGAATCTTTTTTCATGATATTTTAAGTGGTATGATATGTAAAGCATACTAGAATGACATTAACTAAGGCAGACCTAATAAGTGTTCTTGACATTATTTAATAAGTATAATTTGGCTTAATCCATTTATTTCTGACAGGTTAGTTCTTCTAAACTTCTCACAAAAGTTATGAAATGTGATTATTTTGTACTGCTTCACTTTAGAGTTTTGATTACTTAAAGAGCTATCTTGTTCTTGGGTCTACCAGTGGTGAAAGGCAATTCACTCAACACTTTTGCCTTCTGTTTCTCAACTGTAATCATGCAAGAGTGATCAGTGAATGCTTTGAGAGTTGTTGTTTATATAGGTAGGAGTTGTATTGTGTTAATAGACAACAAAGCAGTGAAAAACATAAGAAGACCATCTGATTTTACAGAACTGTTTGTTTTGGTTTTGGTTTTCTCCCTTTATTCCCTTTCTTTATATAGATCTCAAGAAATCTGATTAGTGACATCTGCAAGTTAACTTGTAAATGTTCCCTTGTAATAGCTTTGTTTTCTGTATCTGTTGCAATACAACTTCAGTATTTTTCTTTTGTTTATTTTTTTCCTCACAAAAAACAAGTCTTTGCTGCTTGCTGTAATTGTATCTTTTTGTAAACTGTATACCATTCCTTTTATTTTAACTGTATGTCCATAAACTCCTGTATTGCTTTTGGTAATATTTTCCTTGATTTTATAAGTAGCTGCTCTCAGCAAGGGCTTGGTATTTTTGCTCTGCCCTTCCTTTTGCTTTTGAGAGGTAGCATGATAAAATTAATTAGCCTTGTCCCTGACTGTCAGCAGTGGGGGAAGTTTGTGGGGTCTACAGCTGTGTGGCCATGCTGATGCCATAGGCAGTTTACATCGAGAATTATGAACTTGCTGGTCAGAGTCACAGCTCTGTCTATTCAGTGCTCCACCTATGCAACACGTGAGAAACTACCCAATTCTCTTTCTGTGCCACTGCGTGTCATGCAGCTAGTTTGTAGTAAAGAATACTTTGAGTTGTTTGTAAAGGGTGTTATTAAATAGCTCAGTAGTTCATTTATATTTAAACCGTGGATTGCGTTGCAATATTTTCTTAAATTTTACATTATCTGCTGAAAACTTTTTTTTTTCCCCTAATGTTTATCTTCGTTTTCATTTCAGGATGATACAGAAGAAAATTCCAATGATGGCAGCCAGCCATCCAAAAGGCGACGTATGGGCTCAGGGGACAGTTCTCGGAGCTGTGAAACTTCTAGTCAAGACCTTGGGTAATACCATTTTCTACAATTCCCATTTTTTTGTTAGTAGTCTTACTGTATTGTTCAATATGCTCTTCTTTCTTTGCTTGTATGTTCTTCATACGTCTTTCTGAATTAAGACAATGTATCTATGAGTAGCTAGCTGTCTTTTTCTCCCAGCATATTTTAAGGTGTTTTATTTCAAAATAACACAAAATGTGTTGCATCTAATTTACAATCAGAAGCACAGCTTACATGTTTTTAAAACACTTTGTATTTTTTTAATGAATTTTGAGACTGTAGTACCTGCTTTTCCTGGTGTCCCCTACACTATCATGGATATCCCTTTCTGCATGTTCCATCCATCACAAAGTGACTTTGAAATGGATTAACAGGAATACAGTGTTCTAAGGTGCTTGTCCAATTTAATTGATGTTCGTTAACATATAAATATGAGTTAATGAATTTCTAGAAATGTAAGTATCCCTCTTTGGAATTTTCATTTGTTGTAACATTGTTCTTATACCTAGGTACAGCTATTTTCCTGCTGAAAACTTGATAGAATACAAGTGGCCACCAGATGAAACAGGAGAATACTATATGCTTCAGGAGCAAGTCAGTGAATATTTGGGTGTGACTTCATTTAAAAGAAAATATCCAGGTATTTATTTTTAAAGTTTTTCTTCTAAAAATCTTTATCTTTGTACAGTTTGGATGTAATCTGTGTTTCTGTAGCTATAGCATGAGCCCACTGATTAAAAAATGAGCCTGGCAGAATCAGACCTGAATTGTGTATATTGTGCTTCTTATTTTTGTTACTGGCATATTGAAAATGTATCCTGTGGTTTTTGAAGTAATTTGAGATTTCTTGGTTTTGCCACTGAAAATCTGTAAATAGGTTTGGTCTGGGGGTTAGATCAACAAGTATCTTTTGAAAATCAACCTCAATTTTATTTTTAACTATTTTGTTGGAGATTTCTTACTATATGGTTATATCTCTATATTCTGTTCTCTGAATTGTTGCAACATTTTTACACTGTGGAAGAAATTTACAAAATTCGTTTGGAAATTTACAAATTAGTAGGATTTGAGCCTTCATTATTCAGAATTGTCAAATCTGGTTCTTCTGTCATGGAATTTA
Source organism: Brachypteracias leptosomus (assembly GCA_013401335.1). NCBI lineage: Eukaryota > Metazoa > Chordata > Aves > Coraciiformes > Brachypteraciidae > Brachypteracias > Brachypteracias leptosomus. The sequence goes on from VYZX01025108.1 coordinate 30,803, forward strand.
TTTTTTAAAAGACATATTAAAAGAAAAAAATAATGTACCTTCAGTCCCTGGCAGTGTTTTCTGCATTCCAGCTTATGTGTCAGGTTTCTTCAGTATTTCTGTAAATCATAACTACAAGCAGGATAGGAAAAAAAAATGACCATGTCTCTACTACGTATATTAAGTTTAAAATTAATGTATGAAATTACTGTGTTTGTAGTAATGATAATACAATACAGACTCTCACTGCATGGAAATAAAATTGTTAAAATACTTTGACACTGTTTATAGGGGAGTTTGAGTAACTGCACGTTTTTATTGCTCTTTTTTGTTTTCTTTGGAGATTTAGAAAGACGAGATCTGTCTCACAAGGAGAAACTCTACCTCAGAGAACTAAATGTTATCACAGAGACTCAGTGCACGCTCGGTAAGAAAATAAATTGTTAGATTCCTTGTTACAGTATTAAAAACATGATATGCTGAAAATGTAGTTCGGTTTGGTAGAGAAGAATAGCATCGTCGATTGAAAATGTAAATTCTGAAATGAAAACTTGTTTATTATTAATTTGTGTAAATTCACCATGAGGTATCAGTGTTCCAGATTCATTAAAATTAATTTTGGATCTATTCTAATTGCTTAGCAAAATCTCTTCTATATTGTAAATTAACTGTTAGAACCTTTTTCTCCCTCTAGAAAATAGAGAACACCATAATTTTTCGAATTAAAAAGTACATCAGTCTTGTTTTACTAAGTTGGTTGGAACTCTGCAAACAGTATCTTAGGTGGTTCTACTTGTAAGTTAGAAGGGTGTGTGTTAAAGGACTTTAATGCACTTGAAATTATGTGGCTTATATTGTAAGAGCTTGAAGTATTTTTTTCTTCCTCTGCTAATACTTGTGACTTGGAGCATTGTAGAACTAAATTACACAGAAAAAAATGTGATAGGCAGTCTCTGTGTAAATGTAATGTCACTTTTACATACTGACAACCTTTGGTATATCACCTTTATTTCTCACTTGCCAACTCGCTTGATTTTCTTTTTTAAATTAAATATGCAGGAGAGAACAGTATCTCATTTTTATCAGTAGAAGCAAAAATGCTGTATTCCGTGTCATGTGTCCAGTAGAGATGTGCAGAGAGTTAACTATCCCTATTTTTTAAAGTTATGTATATAATTAGTGGTTGTTACATAAGTCAACCCTCATTCTGTTGTCAGTGTTTGGAGATTAGATGTGTTGGAACCTTTAGAGGAGGAGTTCTGCAAACTGAGCTTTCTGACTTCTGAGCTTCAAATGCTTTTAATTGAGAGTCAGGAGCCTGTGTGCAGTTTGCTGATCTGAATTGCCTTCGCAGTGATTCTTCCTTGATGTATATAGAGAGGTAAACCTCATAATTTCAGTTAACCTTCTGCAAGTTAATGAAACAAACACTTCACCAGTATTGGGAACAAACAGTTTGCCAGGCCCTGCTTAGAACTAAGGTTCAGCCTCACAGGGGAATTTAATAGGAGGCTGAGTTAAAGTGAAGAGATCTGTAGCTGTAAGGAAGAAAAGAAGTGAGCCGTGACTCTTTGGGTAGAAGCAAACTCCTCATCAGCCTTAAAAGCTAGAGGGCACAAGTTCACTACTACTTCAGAGAGAGAGAAGCATTGGGTGCAGTTGGTTGTTTTCTTTAGCTGCTCAAAAACTTAAGTTGATCATTGCGGGATATAAATAACCTACAGTTAGTTTTGCCAGATACTAACATTATTGCTTTTATCTATTTTAGGTCTAACAGCTTTGCGCAGTGATGAAGTAATTGATCTTATGATTAAAGAATACCCTGCCAAACATGCTGAGTATTCTGTTATACTGCAAGAGAAAGAACGTCAGCGAATAACAGATCATTATAAAGAGTACTCTGTAAGTAGCTAGCTTATAAATGATCCAGATCTGTAACGTGGAATATAAGAAAAGACTACTCTTGAACTGATAGTGAAATGTATGTGAAGTAATAAAATTGTTTTTATTCCAGCAAATGCAGCAGCAGAACACACAGAAAGTAGAAGCCAGTAAAGTTCCAGAATATATTAAAAAAGCTGCCAAGAAAGCTGCAGAATTCAACAGCAATTTAAACCGAGAGCGAATGGAAGAAAGAAGAGCTTACTTTGATTTACAGACACATGTAGGCAGATTTAAATTTCTTATCAATGTCAATAGATAGCTCCTTGCTTGTTTTAGAAAAGTTGGTTTTGGTGCCATTTGAAGTATTTTATTACAAGGATTTTGATCAGTCTTGTCTTGTAGGGACTTAAACAGTTTTACTGTTAAATGGGTAATACTGTTAAAAGTAATCTCAAATATATTTATTGTGAAAACTTTTTTTTAACTTTGTCATAGGAAGCAGTAAGTGTTACTTAGGAAGTTTTTCAGTGTTACTTTGGTGTCATGTCTTTAATCTGGTAGTAGATGGTGAGGAAGGCTCAAAAGTTTGTACGTGAAACAAAAATGTCATTGTTTTGTGTTAAACAATACAGATTATCCAGGTACCTCAAGGAAAATACAAAATCTTACCTACAGAGAGAACAAAGGTTAGTCCTTATCCAGTGGCTCTCATACCCGGCCAGTTCCAGGAGTACTACAAAAGGTATTTTAAAAGCATCCTAACTGCCAGTTCTGTTGCACTGACCTATTTTCTCTACATCTAGCAGATGGAAAACTAAGGTTTGGAATTAATTTTATGTTTAAGACACTAGCAAGTCTAATAGATGCACAGCATGACAGCTTTCACCAACAAACAGTACTGGCAGTAGAACCGTCTCTGCTGATGTATTGCAGTGCCTGAGGTTTGACCTCCTCAGCTAACGTACTGTGATAAAAGGAGACATTGATTTCTCTCCTGCTACCCTCACGTGTTTACTTATCTGCCTCTGCACTTGCTAAGATTAGTGTTGCTATATCAAAATGTTGTAATGCTGGCCTGTGATTATGTTTCCTGTGTGACAATCTTGCTGTCGTTTTTTAAAATTTTTAGAAAGTTTTTAATTAAAACCCAATACATTTGGTCTTGTGGGCTAAGTTTAATGTTGGATTTGTAAGCAAGAGAGAAAGGTGTTGCTAGTTGTATCTTTGTGTTTCTTGAAAAATGTGTACTTAAGTTTCTGTAGACAAGTCTTTATTAGTGGCTTGCTCCCATTTGACAAATACATACTGATTTGAAAATTGTTGCCTAAGTCTTGCCATCTGTACAATGGAGATGGTGCTCATCCTGTACATGCACAATTTTCTTTAGAGAAGCTCTTTATCTGTATATGCCTTGCTCATTGTAGTATGTGCACACAGCCCACTCCAGATTTGCATGTTGCAGGACATTCTTGAAGAACTTCAATTTTATTCAATTAATTGAATTAAAAATACTAGATATCTTGTTTATTTTGCACTTAAAAGTGCAAGTGAAACTCCTTAACCTTCTTAAAGAAGTACACAACCTTTCAAAATATGCATCAAAATAATATCCTATTCCGTACAATGCTTGCCCTTAAGAGTAAGAGGACTTTCACTTTTTTCTTAGTATTTAAGGTTAAAAACAAATGATAGATTACACATGTGAAGATCTGTCTGGCAATGTGATTAGGTCTTCACATTCTTCTGAAATTATATTTTTATATGCATTTTTTGTTCCCCTTCAATAATTAAGGAACTCGAACATATAGCTGTATTCTTTACTTTGAGGTGGGCTCTAGATGTTTGTGTGCCCTAGGTTTCAATTGTGCACAGGCTCTGTGGGCACTGTACTTTTTATGAACAAAGTCTGTAGTCTGTTTTGCATAGTAATGTGGGTTGGCTGAAAATTTTTCAGAGTTTTGTGGCCTCTTATGGTTATGTAGGTTTGGAACATTGCAAATACCCTCTTCCTGTGTTCCATGAATATCTTCTATACAAAGAAGACAAGTACTGGGTGATATCACGTTTGGGAGGAGAAATTAGTATGTTTCCAGTGTTTTCAGACTTGAGTGTTTTTATGGGCCTTCCTTTAAAAAAGGGAGCTTTTCTTACTCTCATTGAAGTCTTTGTATGCTGTGTGACTTAATATTTCTGCATAAGGTACGCATGAATTAATTTTATTTATTTATTCATATTAGATACTCTCCAGATGAACTTCGTTACTTGCCTCTGAACACAGCTCTTTACGAACCTCCTTTGGATCCAGAGCTGCCTGCGTTAGACAGTGATGGAGACTCGGATGATGCAGAGGAAGGGCGAGGTGATGAAAAACGGAAAACCAAAGGCAATTCGGTGAGACAAATAGAAAGTATTCTTCAATGAAATAATCCTTTCTCTTCACTTCTGTTAGTTTCAGTAGTTTCTTAGTAGAATTTCTAACATTTGCAGAATGAAGGAGAATCATAAATTAAACGCGTACTCCCTTTTTTAGTACTTCTTTTTATTTTATAACACTGCTCTCCAGCTTTCCATTTTGATCCATTTTTAAAGCAAATCAAACAAATATTTGAAATTTCAGGCTCTTTCTTCATTCTTTTTAAAGAAGTCTTGAAGAATCTTCCCAGCTGCAGCTCTTCGTTATGCCCTTTTCCTGCAGGGGAGGTTTCTAGCATTTCTGAGGGGAATGAACACTGTAGTTCAGGTCACAGCATATTTTGCTATTTACATCCCATAGAATCTGTCACTAAAATAAAGCTGTTGATAGCCTGGTAACTTTTTCTTCTTGTGATGTAGAAGCAGGACGTACTCTATACAGAAACAGTTACTTTGTTCCAATTTAAAGAGAAGGTATAAAGACATCATACAAACTTAGCATGCTAAATATCAACTCAAAGTTTTGATTTAATCATACTCCAACTTTTTTACAGTTGGTCTTTAACTTTTCTTCCCAGTTTCCTTTTCCACTGACTTTCATTCCCCTTAACAGTAAAGTAACTGGACTGAGCAGACTGTCCTTTCTTTCACAGAAGTTCAGAAGTTGTTTTGATGACAAATACGGAAGGGAAGATGCCCTTGTGTTGCGAGAGTGTAGGGAAAAATTAAAAAGAGATTGCTGTGAAACGGTTTGGCCATGGGAGCAGGGGTTCTTTGCTAGTCATTGTGGCATATTGTTCAGGAGAAAATACCTGTTGAACTCAGAGGTGGGCAGTTGTCTGGCCTCTTTCCCTGGGTTTTGGGCTACCTACCATTTGTCAGATCTCCCTGGTGAGTCCTACAATATGCTTTATGCTTTTTCACTCTCCTCATTGTTGGAGTCAGGTAGCAATTTTCCTGGTCTGTAGTGTTTTAATTGGCCTATCCTGAATAACCCTTCCCCTAAAAGAATGGTGAAACATCCAGTTTCTTGTTGCCACATGGCTTGCTTTGCTTTTGTTTTATGCTCCTCCCTTTGCCCTATGTCTGTTTTGTCTGTTTTGATTTTAGGCTCTGGGGCATAGGCTGATTACTATTATGTTTGTACAGAGTGCCTTTTACTGTAGGGCACCATTGTTATTTGCCTTTTGGTTTTTATTGTAATAAATGTGATTAATCATGCTGCTTTCTTCTGAAGCTTTTTGGAGCCCTTTGTTAACGCTTTTCTGAGAAAAATCTTGTGCTGCTGCTCTTAATTATGCTTACATTGATCCCTCACCCTCTTTGAACCTCTTCCCTTCTTTCTTGCCTCCTCATTCCTCAAAAAAAAAAAAAAGGCTTTAACTGCAGTATAAATTCTGTTGTTCAGTTCTGTATTAAATATTGAAGTGTGTTTTGCCTTTGATGGCATTCTTCTGCTGCAATCAAAATTAAATATTCAGATTGCTCCAGGTGAAAATTGTAGATGAGGGTGGCAGAAAAAACCTTCACATGCTTAATTCAAGGCAGTGCTATTTGGTAATACACTTTAAATGCATGGCAAGGGCACTTTTAACTTTTTGCTGGCCCTTTACTTTACGTCTTGCATATAGTGGATTTCTTTATTATTTTTAAAGGAAAATGGTTCAAAGAGCTACACTGATGTGCTCCCCACTCTGGTATCAAGACCAGCTGGAAAACATGATCACTGTTGCTGATGCCAATTTCTTAGTACGAGAAAAAATAGATAATGAAGGTTATGAGCAAAGGTGTTCTAGATTGTGATGTACCCCGTGCTTTTGCAGAAGGAAATACGTATCCTTCTCTTACCTTAGTTGTCTCTTAAGGGGCATAGTAAAGACATGTCTGTCTATCAAAAAAATAAAAAATATAGCTATGATATTTTTATTATAGGACAATTCGTCTGGCAATGTATCTGAAGGTGATTGCGCCACAGACAACCAGGAGGATTCTTTTCAGGGAAGACAAAAAACAAGAGACAAAAGTGCTACTCCAAGAAAAGATGGTTCCAAACGTTCTGTATTATCCAAATCAGTTCCTGGGTACAAGGTAGAAGAAAAAAGCCCCTGACTGAACTTGTTTACTGACCAGCCTCTTCCTGAAATATTTGGTTTTTCAATAATATGGAACCTCTGCTTGCTGTACTTCACTAGCTGCTCTCCTGTTGTGTGCTCCATCTGTTGGCTTCCTTACTTCCTTTTTGCTTTTATTTCATGTGGGGATTTCCTTTACTCTAGCTACACAGTGGCCTCTGTTTCTGTTAACTTCTCAGATTCCCAGGCAGTAACACCATAAGAATCCATTGTGGGTTTATCATTGGAACTCTGCATCTCTCTGTCTGCCTTAACATAGCAGTTAGAATTATTGTCAGTGCAAAACTAGTGCTCAGTATCTGTTTGGTTTTTTTGTTTCTACTATTTATTATGGCAGCATACCAAGAGATCAGTGCTGTAAAGTGCAGCGATGTGGCTGAACATATTGTTGTGATGTTCATTTTAAATCCAGCCTTTCATCCTGAGATGTTGTGATATATAGGATGGAAGGCAAGAAGCTTATTACAGTTGTATAGGCAATACTGCATAACCACTTCAACAGTATATGCAAAATAGCTTTTTATGTAGTTCATACTATATGGAAATGTTTGCAGGCAATATGCTCTTGCCCAAGCTAAAAAACTTGGTGAGGATGTGAAGACATTTCAGCTGTCAAACAGCGATTGCCAAACCTAAACCCAAATCTTCAGTATTACTGTATCATAATTTCAAAAAAGAACATAAAAATAAGATTAAGATAAAAATACTTCTCAGAACAAATGGGAATTGACATGCATTATTTATGTGTTATTATTCTGTGTACTAAAAGAGGATCTGAATATAATGTAACACTTAAAGCTTTATTATTGTTTAGCCCTGTTCTGCTGAAAGGAATGAGAATTTTCCATTGACTTACCTGGGAGCAGGAGAAGACCCATAATGAGGGGAAACACTACATTAAGATAGGGTTTAGTATTGAGCAATCAGAATTGGCTTTTCAAGAGAGGTTAGGGAAAAAGGAACACTTTTGTCAGTAACAAGATCGTACATATTGAGAAACTATCTCAGCGAAAGTGAGCTGTTGATGGCTTGCATGTTATAATCATAAATATTTATTATCTGTATTTACCAAGTTAATAGAAAATAAACTATAACTTACTTTAAGAAGCTAATTTCCAGCAAGAATTGGACAGCTTTGACAAATTTTCTCTGCATACAGTATCTATACAAGTTCATAACAGATAGCAAGCTCCAGTTGTGTTTTCTCTTTTCAGGAACTTGCTAAGAAATATGCAAACTATGGAGATTTAGACTGTGGTACCATATGTATATTTTTTTATATGTAACTTTGCAAATTGTTGTAGACACAGAATGCATACCAGTATTCCCATGAACATGAAATCCAAAGATGGAGCTTGAAATTCTATTTTTTTTTTTTTTTTTTTTTTTTTTTAGCTTTGTTTAACTTGACATTAGAGATTGTGTGCCACTGGTTTACAGCAGTTTCACTTAGCTTTGAGATGCCCAAGTGTTTGATTAGTCCAGTCTATATAATGGCCTTATGAATGCACAGAGAGAGAACCGGTGGAGCAGAACTATCTGCAAAGTTCTGAACTTCTAATTGTAGAAGAGTAATGGTCCTATTGTGTTAGTAACAAGGTTTTACTGTAAAGTTACAGTGCCACATCTTTGTCATGTCAGCGTACCCTGCCTGCATCAGCCATTGGGCTGCTCATAAGTCAAAAGGTAGTGATGTGTTGGGAGGGTGAGAGGATTGGCTTTCTTGTTTGTGGGAACATTTAAGCGCTTTCAGTGAACCCAATAACATGAGCTGTTTTAACTGGTAAGACAGAAAGATTCTTGTTTGTTAGTCTAGAAAAACACCAGGTAACGATATATCATATGTGCCTAAATGTTAAGGCACTTTGAGCTGAAGGCTTGACTGATTTAAAGTGTTGTCCCTGTGAATTCTAAATCTTTGTAATACTTCTGTGTTGTTCTCTTAAAATTGACTATTTTTGTAGGACAGTAAACTTTTGGTTACACCTAGTTAAAAACTGAAGGATAATTGCTATGGCATCAACATGCAAATGTATCATTATAGCCACATCATGAGTATTACCGGATTCACACATTTCCACTGAGTTATTTTTGAGTAAAAGAAACAATGTATTTTATATGGAGCCGTTTTTATTGTCAGTTCTTTAACAAAGGAGGGTTAGCATGTGTTTTACATTTTGTCATGTTACAAGCAGTGAGTCTTTGTTGCTGCAGGACTGGCTGCTGCAATTGCACACGCAGGGTACTGTTAAAAGTACAGGAGATTTTTTGCACATAAAACTGAAATGTATTGAGAAACTATTTTACAACACATCTGTTTTGAGTCACTGTATGTGAAAATGGAACACACTGCATTCAGAATTGGACTGTATGAAATGGTGTAGTTGGAATGCTTATTTTGAGAGCTGCTTCACAGTGGCATGGAAATGAAAACGTTCAGAGCAGGCAGGCATCATTTTGACCCTGCGTTCATTTTCTCTCCCTTCCTCATCCCAGTAAGATGAGGATTGTAAAAAGCAAAATTTAATCAGATGGGATACTATGACTTCCCATTTAGACTTGATAGATTTTCTTCACAGCATTTCAAAAAGCCATTTATAGTTGTAGAACTTGAACTGATTTCAAATGTGAATAGCCTTGCTTTTTTTTTTGTAAAAATACTTCCATACTGTTGAAACTTTATTATTAAAATAGTCTGTGATTCTCACACACACATCCCCCCAACATGCCTGATTTCTGATGAGTAAAATTCAGTGAAGTAAGACTACATGGAAGCATTATTAATAGATGCATCTAAATCAGTGTCTGACTTCAGAGCAACATGTATCAGTGTTAACTGCACACACCCAAACACAGGTACGGTGGCTGAAAGGCAGCTCAGTTCAGTTTTGTGGGAGTACACTGCTGTACATTAAAGGCAGTCAAACACAAATCCATAACAAACTAGAAGTCTGATTGGAAAAGTGCACTTGCTATTCTGGAAAGGCTTGGTTTATGGAGAAATAGATAAAAACACAATGAAAAATTAGAACGTAGCCTAAACAACAGAAGGGTAAATGCTGCAACACTGACGAGGTTTAAGCATGTGCCACTTTTGTTGGGAGGAGCAGGGTATAAAGGTATACATGTAGGACACATAGAATAGTTCACAGTAAAAGAGTTTGTGTGGTTTTGCTTCAATTATATTTATTATTTTGTAGAGATGTTTGTGAATGTTAGAATTGTTTTATTATATTTATGTATAAAACAGGTTGACTCTGCTTTTTTAAAATAAATAAGCAAAAAAAAGTCTGTATGAATGCCTCTGTCATCTTTCAAAGGAAGTAACCTATAAACAGTTGGTATGGTGTTTGGTTTTCTTAAGTAAAACTCCTTAGACCAGACAATTTGAAGCAGACTGTAGCCATGTTTTAACTTAAAAAGCAGGTTGAAAACATCAGTAAACTTAAAGCAGTGTGTCCTGACTACTTAAAAATTAATCAAGGTGTTATCTTGCTAGGTGCTAGAAAACAAATGGCTGGAGAAATAGACACACTTAAAGAAACTATATTGCAAAAGATCTTGATAGTTTATGTGTGTATGTGTATATATATATATTTCTGTTTCACTTTGTTTTAAAGTTAAACTTCATTCTTCTCTTCACACGTGGTGGATAGTTGACTGGGACACTTTCTTGCTTACTCACAAGCCGTTCAGTTCTTTAGAAAGCAGGATCTGCCTTGAACTCCCTCTCCTAGCTGCATCTTTGCAGCAACATTTTAAAAAAATTTGGGCACTAGTCAGTTTAACATCAGCAAGTCCTAAATTTTAAACTGCATTTTTTGCTGATCTCATTATGCAGAGGTCAGAGCTCAACAATATCACTAATGAAATGTTTCTGAAATTGGTAATGCCTTACTTCTTCCTTGGCCCTCATCAGAACAAAACTCTGTTGGCGAATCTCTTGGGTTGGGACACAGAATGCATACACAAATGTTACTCGTTGGAGCAGCCTGCTATTTTTCTTACCTTTTTAAATTGATCCCTTGGACACAGATATGCTCCAGATGATCACTTAGATGACAAATGTAAAACTGTAGTTAGTTGCAAGGGCGTGTATTTCTTGCAGAGATTATGACAGTGCAAGAAAGAACAGTAAAACACATAGCCATGCACAGCATAGCTAACCGGGTATTTTGAAACTAAAGACAGAAAAATCAATTTTGTTGCTTTTATAATTAATTTTCTATATTTAGGGACAAATTGTCATGCAAATGGAAAATAGTATTTAAATTTCTTCCATATACAGAAAATCTGCATGGAGATTCATAAAGAAATATTCTATATTGGAAGAAAATATTGAAGTTTTTAGTGCTATGTCACATAGAATTTACATGGAGGGGAATGTTAGCTGATGAATTCATAGGAAGAAGCAAATACATGCTTTTGCTCCAATTTGTTTCACATATAACTCACTATGTGTGTCAAATGCAAAATGTTAGGTAGTTAATCTACAGCTTTTTTCAATGCTGCTGCTTGTCAGTTACTGTCTTAAGGTTCACACATCATAACCAATAGTTCCTTAAGAGTTTAGGAGATATATGACATTTCCTTTTAAAGCTGTCAATTCTTCTGGAATGAATTTATAGCCCTCTTCTACCCTTCCAGCCAAAGGTCATTCCAAATGCTATATGTGGAATTTGTCTGAAGGGTAAGGAGTCCAACAAGAAAGGAAAAGCTGAAGCTCTTATACATTGCTCCCAGTGTGACAACAGTGGTAAGTAACTGCATACACTAAGTGGATTCCTAAGGGAGTTTGTTTGACAGACCTTTTTGTGGAAATATTCAGTGTACTACGCTTGGGTACCAGGAGTTCGGTTGCCTTTTCTGTCCTGTGCTAAGATTCCATCTCTATTTAATGTTACATGTACTAGCACACTCATTGCACTGTGGGATCTCACCAGGAGATGAGCTAAGCTTCAGCTTCTGTAGAAGCAAACAATCTAACTAATTCTAAATTTCATTTCAGACACAAAAGTAATAATATTGGTTTTAATCTAGGCCATCCTTCTTGCCTTGATATGACCCCGGAGCTTGTTGCTATGATTAAGACTTATCCTTGGCAATGTATGGAGTGTAAAACATGCATTATATGTGGGCAGCCTCACCATGAAGAAGAAATGATGTTCTGTGATGTATGTGACCGTGGTTATCACACTTTTTGTGTGGGGCTTGACGCTATCCCTTCAGGTAATAAAACGAGAGTTAATTGTTCCCCTCCCACCTTTTCTCAGTCCTGGGCTTTCTCTGTCAGAATTAATGTATGTGTTGCTTTTGAAAGAATAGTTTAAAACAAGTATGAAGGGTAGGAGTAAGCGATACTGCAGGAAAGCATTCACACTGCAGGACTCCATTTTTTTAGTAAGCTTTATTTCTGTATATTTGGTTGTGCACAGTTTAACCTGGCAATTCCTGTATAGGAAATATAATTGGCTTTTACAACAGAATCCAAACAAATTTGCTCTGAACTAAGTGTTTTTTTTCCACATCCACAGAATACTGAGAATAATTACCTCTTCATAAAAGAAACCTGTAAAGAGGCTGTATTGCTGCATATTGCTGGAGCATAGCTTTCACAATAATAAAGTGATTGTGCTATTATTTCAGTTTCTGAATTAAAAAGTACGTTCAATTTAAAACTTGTAAACACATTTTTAAACCCCTTCCCATTTTTTTTCTTACACATCAAAGCTGGAAGTAAAGTACCTAGATGTCAGGCAGCCTGTACCTTTAAAATTACCTGGCCACTCCTATCACCTGGCCAACTCAAGGCAGCATAAAGAAAATAACTGGTAGTACTGTTGCTTTTTTACATAATACTAAATTCAGGGTAAGTTTGTTCATAAATAACTATACAGTAGCTGCAAGTTCTGTAGTGACAGCATTCCCTGTAATACAGCGTTTCAAACAGACTGTACGTTCCTGGTTTGGGAATCGCTGGCTGTTACCTTCGTATAGGTTCTGTGACTGATTTAACTTTCAGGCCATCCTAAGGACAGAATCTAAACAAAATAGATCATATGCCTACGAAACCATAAAGTTACCAAAGCAGTCTTTATCATTCCAGCTGGTTTAATACAAACTCTCTCTATAAACACTCTGCTCTTTGCTCACCCCTTTATTGTTCCCCCAGTGAATGAGTTTTAATACAAGGTCTGGTACTGAACGCCTGCCAGCAGTTTAATCTGTGCTGCCTGAGTGCACTGAAATAACTGATGCTGGTTTGGGAGTGGGACCCCATACCCGTGGCAGAAGAGCAGCATTTCCCAACTGCTGTTCATGTCTGCTTCGAGTCACTACCTGTCATTCATGTGAAAACATAACTTGCAAAGTAAAGCATCGTTCTTCTGCAATAACCACCTCCTTAGCCGTGCTGGCATTTTTTGAGGTCCACAAAGACCAGTGTAGCCAACTGTTGCGCGTAATGAGCCTGTGAGGGAGGGTGAATGTTACACACTGCTTTCTATCCCTTTTAGAACAGATGCTGACATTTTAAACAAAAGCATGAGTTGTTTCCATGACAGGAAGTACTGCAAATAGATGAGCACCTATCAGAATGGTGAAAGGTGTGTAACTAGACGAGGGGGTAACAAAGCTAGTTACCCAATAATTAATCACTTTCTTTTCTTAGGTCGCTGGATTTGTGATTGTTGTCAGAAAGATTCTCCTGTACCCAGAAGAGGAGGAAGAAGGGGAAAAAACAGCAAGGAGGGCTAGAAAGCCCCAAAAAACTTGCTGTCCAAAACTTAACTGCACACATTAAAGTGATACTTTGGTGCTATTTAAAACAACCACTCTAAGAGGAACAATACCACTTTTTTTTTCTTTTTATCAAATAAACTTTTAATTTTGGCTATATAATTTTTTTTTTGTGATACAAGTCACTAATCAGACGTCTAGACAGAGAAGACAAGCCAAATTCCCACTCAAAAAGGGAAGGTTTTCAGTAATGAAATTTAAATTGTACATACACTATTTGTATAAAATTATAATGTACTTGTTTATTTCACTGTGCTCCTCATCAGTAAGCTCTGTGAAAAGAAAATTACAGAGCAATTTAAATATATGCTATTTGCTTAGCAACTGGTTATTCTGAAAGACTCAACCAAAGCAAGAAATAGTCCTGAAAAAATCTAAGTTTGAAGGAAGAGTAGGCATGACTTGACCTTCTTACAGCCTACTGCCAATTCCCTTCAGCAGAAATTTTCTTTGCAAGTTAATGACTTATTCATACAGATGTACTTAAAAAAAAAATCAATCACAAAAAGCTATAAAGAGAGGTGTAAGAAAACACCTCAAGTGCAAGATAATATAGGCTGTGTTGCCTTTAAATGAGGAATGAAAATGTCGTATTGACAAGTAACAACAGCTGAAGGCTTGCTCTCCCTGCAGTAATGGTGAAGTAACATGCACTTGATTCAGGTCATGGATTTGCAGAGGTGATGAGTGACCTGACAGACCTGTGCTTGACAGATGGCTGATGTGATGTAGAGCACAAGCAGTCAAAATACAGATCATCTATCCTTTTAGGCAAGTGATTGGTTTTTCCTTCCTTCCTCCTTCAACCTAGGCTCTCAGCTTCAATACACTCAAAACCCATCGCTAATTCATTTTACTGGAGATACCTGCTCAGAACAGAAGTAGACTTTATTTTTAAATATGCTCTAAATTGAGAGGGGGCACTGAAGTGCAGCAGTTTATTTCTCTTCTCTTTATAAAAAAGAATAGAAAATACTGAATTGATTTTCCTAAGCACCTGTTTAAAGTGAATTTAAGAACATCCCAACTGTACATTCTTTTTTCAGCCCTGATCTCTGGAGAACACTGCAAATACTGTGCTCGCTGCACATTTAACCTATAGGGGAGGATTTACAATATAAAATTAAATATGGCTTTCTCCTCCACTTCCTTTCTGGTTTAGGAAAAGTAACCTGAACACCTCTTCAAGAAACATAACAAAGAGTATTAAATATTACAGCAAGTCAATCATGTTCAATTTCACAGGCTAAAGTGTGACTTAGTCCAGTGTCTATCAATTTAAAAAAGAATTTCAAGTATTAATTTCAAGATTCCAATAAGTATAGTCCAGAAAACAGACTCCTCATCCTGAGATTCATCTTCTGTAGACTGTGAGTACTTCTGGTTTGCCTCCATCTCCTCGGGGTTGTAAGAGGCCTCGCCAAATGGATACTGTACCACTGTTCGATCATAGTACACTTTCATTTCAAACTCGCTCTCCAGGTGCGAGGGATGACCGTAAATCCCTATTCCCACGGGGCGGCGGAAGTGCGCGGGCACGTGGACAACATCCTGACCACACGTTACAGACTGTAACTCGTACTCATCAAAGCTGGGGTGAAGCGTCAAGTCAGACACGTACAAGTCTGCATCACCTTTTAAACTCCGCATCTGAAGTACTATCTTTCCCTCGTGATTGAGTCTCAAGTAGCTGTAGTTTCCTGCTCCAATCTGACCTTGAACAACGTGAAGAAGAATCCATTCTTCAGGTATGTCCTCTTCCTCAAAGGTATTTACCACCAATAGTACTTGAGCTGCCACAAATATTAACAGGATTCTCCTCCAGCGTGCTGCCATGATCTTCAGTTATATTCAGACTCTTCCTCTGTCCTGCGCAGCTACCTTGTGAATACAAAACATAGGTCAGATTTTAGTATATTCCATTCTTAAAAGGAATTTTTTTTTAATTTGGAAATTTTTATAAATCTCCTTTAGTCCAGACAAAGTGAAGCAACTTCAATTCAATATGTTCACTCACTTCTCTTAATAGTAACAAAAAACATTGCTAAGATGTAGAGCTCCTTAGGATTAAAATGATTTGTATTTCTTAAAACAGAAATTAATCAAGGAGATGTTTTTTATCCAGAACTGACAAAAAGACTTTAGTTTCATTCTCCTTGCACACATGCCAAATTTGACAGATACCCAGAAGAGATGAAACCAAGTAAGTATTGTAGCCTCAGTTTAAAAGCTGAGTTAAAGAAAGCAGCTTTTGCACGCTTGCAGAAGCTTAACTTTGTACCAGGTATTTAAGGCACCCTGTTTGTTCTCCCATCCTCTCGACTTCAGGAGACAGTAAAGGTGCAAGACTTTACTGCATAAAGCAGTACGTGTTGCGACTGGCACTGGGGATGGAGTTAGAAATAAAACCAAAATATCTAGTGAGATTATACATTCTGCATGGATTGTTTCTAGGACTACACTAGGCATATTTTCCCTGACAACATGCATTTGCTTCCCTGAAGATTCTGTGACCATGCAAATGCTCACCTCTTTCCAGCACTTGCTTACAACACAATAGGCTGGCGTTACTGGGACAAGGAGGGGGTGGAAAGGATGGCATCAAAATTAAGGCTCTTAGACACCTTCCCTCCATGTTCCGCGCTCCCAGCCTGGCAGCCTGAGCCTGCTTGCAGCACTCCAGCCCTTGGAACGGTTGCGCCAAGCGTGTGTGTACCAAGAAGCAAGCTCTGAGCCTTGCTGAAGGCTGCCAAAGCATACAGCTGACCCAGTGTGGCATACCAACCACTGCCAAGCATAGGAGCCATAAGTATACATGCTGCCTGTTTAAGAGGAAGATTCTCATCTCCTCATTCCTTCCATGAGGACACTAAAATTATTTTAAATGTGTAGACTACCAGTAGGTTGTTTTATGCCCTGTTAGCATCAAAACAAACTGTATTACTTCCACTGAGATGTCAATTAAACCTTTGAAATTTTACAGTTAAACAGATCAAGGGAAAAATCGTACACTTATTTCTGTAGTTGCAAGTTTTCTGCCCCAGAGATCTTTCAGCTGCAAGGCCACAATTCTGCAAAGCCAGCATAACAGAAGGAAGTGCAGCATTCGCAGAACCTGCCAGACTGACAAAACACTCTCAGCAGCGACAGAAAACAAACCATCTTCTGCCTCTTGTCTCCCTGTACCGGGGAACTGACTCGCTGCCACTTTTAAATCGAAGCAGGGATGAAATATCGGAGCAGAGGCACAAGAAGAGCTCCACAGCTGAGCAGCCAAGAATTAAGTCAGACAGGGACAATCGAATGCGTTCTGGCGCTGGGACAGCTCTTGGAAGGAGAGACGGTTTCAGGAGACCTTGGACAGAGCCACGAGCGCCTCTGCCCGCCCCCGCCAGCTCCCGCCTTCCCCGCGGGCCAACGGCCGATGGAGGCGACGCTCCCGCCGGCCTCGCCGGCGGCAAGGCAGGCGGCGCGGAGGCCGGTTCCGACGGGCACGGCGTCACCTCGCCGACCGAGGGCCGTGGTGCGGCTCACCTCCGAGCTGCCACGGGCCTCCGGCAACGGCGACGCTACGTCCGAGGCGAGGCAGAGCAGCAGGCTTCGCGGACGTGCGGCAGCGCCACGGGCAAACTCCTCCCCAGGGCGGGCCGAGGCGGGCCCCAGGGCAGCCCGGCGGCCGAGGGCAGGCGGGAGGTCGCACCTGAGGAACAGGCAGGCAGGGCAGAGCGCCGACCCGCCACCGGCCCCGCCGAGCCCGGCCCGGCAGCGGGTGCACCGGGAAGAGGCTGAAGCGGGGAGGCCTCCGCGCCGCCCCTTTCGCAGCCGAGCGCGACACGCGCCACTCACCGCCGTTACGGCCGAGCTCTCGCGCCGCTGCCCCGCCCCTGTCCTTCCCCCTCCTGAGCTATCGCGAGAGTAGGCGGCGGGGGCGGAGTCGTCGTCACGACAACGAGAAACAATCCACACACGGCCCGCCCCGCGTCGGGTTCTGCGTTCGGCGAGCTGCGCTTCCCCCGCCACCCGCGGCAGGGCCCCGGGTCTAAGGCCTGCGCGTCCCTCGGCTCGGAGCGTCGCTGGGGAGTCCTGGGGACAGGGCCTCCCGCCCCGCCCGCCTCGGTGGAGTCGCTTGCTGTGCAGTCGGAGGCGACCCGCTCCGGAGGACAAGCCTTCCCCTCGCCCCGCGGATGGCTGCGGCCGTACTCCCCCGCTGCGAGGGGCTGTGGCGAAGTTCCGGGGCTATATTATTAATGGCCAAAAGCGAGGAGACCTTGCACTGCGTTAGCAGGCAACTCTGCCCGGTCTGGGTGCACGGGAGGGTGGCGCTTGCGGCCGTTGCATGCGGTGTCCGTGCTCCCGGGCAGTTGGGAGTGGCGGGGTTCCTGCTCTTGCTTCAGGGCACGCCTGGGGTCGGACCCCCACGGGAAGGGCATCGGCCCATGGCGGAGCCTGCTGGTTGCTTGTGAAGGTGAGAGTGTTGCAGGGTGCGTGGATGGGAGCTTTGCCACGTCTGCGCCGGTTCTCTTGTTCTGTACGGGCAGTGGTCACCCTGGCCTTCAGGAGTCACCTGGAAGGGGAAGGATTTGCTGTCTTCTCTGAGGGGACGTGTTCGCGGGTGCGGGAGGAGCACAGCTTCAGAGCACCAGACGCTTTTAAGTCTAGTAAAGTAAGATTTGTTCAGTTGTAAATTCTGAGTTAAGAATGACTCATTCGAGGGGGATGGTGGGACATTGAGTGGATATATGTAGATTTTTCTACAACATGCTAAGCATTTTTCACAATGAAATCCTAGAGAGATTAGCGAAATTAATTTTATTTGCACTGAAATTGGATGTGATACACTTACTGGAGGATAGGTTGCCCTTCAACGATTAGGGACAGTTTATGTGGCTAACAGCATAAACTTCACTTAAGATCACAGAACAGAGAAACAGTGTGAAGAGAAAGGAAAAAATCATTGCTTTCGAACACCCATTGAATTCAACAGTTACTGTACCTCAACTGAGCTCTTTAAAATTGTAAGCAAGATCAAAAGATCGAAATTGAGAAAAAAGGAAATCTGCATGGAGTGTACTGAGAGATTCAAGAGAATCTGCATATGTACCCCAAGTGTCCTGCATGAACAGAACAAGCTGATGTTCTGTCTTCAAAGCTCTCAAATTTCATAAAACCCATGTAACTTGTGTTGTTCATTCTTACTTCAAACAAACAGGCTGCATAAACTCATCAAGTGTGGATTCTTTTACATTTCATTAAAATATTTTTCAATCAGTCTTATCAACTGCTTAAAACAATTAAAATAAAGCTGATAAATCTCATTATTTAAAGTTCTTACAATGATTGAATATTGAGACCAATAATATATTATTAGACAGAAAAGAATGATACAAGGAACTGCTATTTCTTTAAAATGCCCTGAAATTTTAACAGTTTTGCTTTTTTTTCCACGTGGCTATTTGATCCATTTCGAATAGGCAGACACTCAAGCAGTGGGAACATACTAGAGCCAAGGTCTTTTAGCATTGTGTTTCATAGAAACAGAACGTGGCCAGGAGGTACATTTCATGGGATGTGTATAAATTTCTCCCTGGACACTTACATGTCACCAGTGTTCCCATGCAACTGCCACCTTGTCCCAACAGGTCAGAAATCTGTTTCTTGTCATGTTACTGGATGAGTGGCATCTCAGCCACTGATAAGACACAGCACTTATGGGAAGGTGTTCTAGTGTCTCACGCCTTTCTGGATTGGTCTCCATCAGATTGACTTTGCTAGCTCAGGATCCAGCTGCAGGAAAGGAGTTGGTGTTCTAACTCCTGTTTGATCAATCAAAAAATCAGTCCAAGGTCTCTGATACTTCCTTGGATTTCTACTAGTTCCCCAGTTACGGACAGTAGCTTCTCAGATGTATTGTAGCTACAAACATTGACAGATGAAAATAAGTTACAGTGAAAAGAACTGGGAAAAAGCATACTAAACTGCCTGGAAACAGGTATGGACAAAGACACAACATGTTTTAGAGCAAGTTCTTTACTCTTAGGGGTTGTTTGCCCATCTGAACACCACCTTTTTTCTGTATCAGCATTTGTCCTTCTTTACTGATGACAAAACTGTCATAACACATTCATGACTATCACTCATGAAAATTGTTGGAAGCATATTACAATATTTTTCTCTAGTATTCTCAGGCATCAGTCACAGTTTTTCAAAGAAATAATAAATGTCATCGAGCTACCTCTATACAGCTGGTGTTCAATACAGTGGCTTTATCCACATTCACAAGGACATGTGGAAGAAAGCTTGGACTGGTACTTTCACCAGGAAAAACTAACACAAGGAGATTGTGTTGGCATCTATAATATATTAGATGCTCATACAAGGCAAAAATGCTGTAGTATTAATTATAGACAAGCACAAGAAAGCCATTCCTGTAGAAAGTAAGTGCAGTTGAGGTGGATATTGAGTCCACAGACTGGTGTTAATCAAAATGGTTTTAATTGGTACAGATCAAAAACTTGATCTTAGAATCATAACTTGGGTTGAAAGGGACCTCCAGGCTCCTGCAATCCAACTTCCTCTTCAAAGCAGGTCTAATTAAATCAGTTTGCTCAGGGACACGTCCAGTTGACTCTAGGACTACTCCAGGGATAGAGACCCACAACTGCTCTTCAGAAACTTGTTCTAGTATTCAATCCCCCTCATGGTGTTTAAAAGAAATAAATCCTGATATCTAATTGGATTTTCCCAGGCTCCAGCTTGTCTTGTGCCTCTGAGAAGAGTCTAGCTCCATCTTCCCTATATCGTCTGATTAGGTAGTTTTAGGCAACAATAAAGTCTCAGCTGTTTCTTCTCCAGTTTGAAGAGGCTCAGTTCTCTTGGCCTCTCCCCATGCATCACCTTCTCCAGCCCCCGACCATCTTGATTGCCATCTACTGGACTCACTTCAGTATGTCAATAACTCTTGCACCAACAACCCCAAAGCTGGACACAGTACTGCAGATGGGGTCTTACAAGTGTCAAACACAGTGGAAGGATCACTCCTGGGACCTGCTGTCTACTCTATTACTAATACAACCCAGGATGCAGTTGGCTGCCTCTGCTGCCAGGGTGCAGTGGAGGCTCATATTCAGCTTGTCCAGCAGAATCTCTAGATCCTTTTCTGTGAAGCTGCTTCCCACACAGCTGTCCTCCAGCCTGTCTTCTTGTATGAGGCTACTCTATGCAGGACTCTGCAATTACTGTTATTGAACTCAGCAAGATTCTGGAACATCAGCTTATTTCTCCTGCCTGACAAGTCCCTCTAACTGACAGCCCTTCCAGCCACCATGGCAACTTATGCTCCTAATTTGGTGCCATCCACAAACTTGGTAGTAGCAAGAGGTTGTTTTTTTCCTCAGTGATGCTGCTCCATGTACTGTCGTGCTGTGCCTACTGCATCATAGAGCAGCAGAGTGGTTTGGTTGGAAAGGACCTTTAACTATCATCTAGTTTTAACTCTCCTGCCATAGGCAAGGGCACCTTCCACGAGGCCAGGTTGCTCAAAGCCCCATCCAACATGGCCTTGAATAATTCCAGTGGTGGGGAATCCACAACCTGTCTGGGCAACTGTTGTGCCAGTTCAGCCATCATCATTTTATGCTGCCATCAGTTGCCTGGTCCCACAGGTCAACACTGAACTCAACAACATCCCTTCGAAAGTCTTCTTTCAAACAATCCTGCCATAGGTTCCTGTGGGCCCAGCTCCTCTGCTGCCCACTGTGATGCCAGCGTTGCTTGCTGGACACAACAGACAGATATGGCACCCTCAGTGACTCTGCACACAGAACACCACTACCAAGACAGCTCAGCAAGATGTGACTAGCCCCAACAGAAGCCACACCCAACAGGAAGCTCCTCCAACTGCTTGGCTCCTGGTTGATATAGTTCTGGCCTCCCCCACCACCCCAACCATGACCACCTGGGTGAGAGTGGTGCCACAAAAACACAGGTGGGCCAGGTTCTGCCTCTGGAACCTGAAGTCAGTAGAGGAAACGTTCTGCTAGGTTGTGACTCATCCACAGGTCAACTCAGGGCCCACAACTTGGGTTCCAGCACTTCACTTGGCCTCTTGACTTATGGATGAATCACAACCTCCATATATCATATTTACATGCATCATATCTTAACATTTCTTTAGTTCATCATACAGAAAATACTCAAGTTAATTCACTGTCTTTGGGCTTCTCCTCAGAGGTCTGTTTAACAAAGTCCATGCACCTGGAAAAGATTCTGTAGAAGAGCAACCACAGCTTTTCATTGTCTGCACACTTATTTCTCCATCAGTCTGGTAATCATTTCCACCTTTTCCAGCAGAGCATCCAATATATGTCCTTTGCCAAGTTTTTTTCATCTTTTTCTCTTTACAATCCAGCAGAGCATCATTATCAAGTCCACTTTATCTCTGTGTTCTCTTTACCATCCAGTAGAGCATCTACATCATTATCAAAGTCCATTTCATCTCTTTGCCAAGATTAGTTCTGCTCACTGTCCCCAACTCCTTTGTGGTTATACTGTCTTCATTCTCACAGTCTTTTTCACACAAGTGCTTCTCATCACCTGTACAATCTTCTCATACAAACATTTTCATACATCANTCATCCAAACATTTTCATACATCATCAATTGCCCTACCATCATCCAAGCCAAGGGTTTGGACCAGACCAGGAATTGAGGCGCAGGATCCAGAGATTGTTTCAGGCAATTTCTCACTAACTGTGCTACCATATCTCCAGCCAAACCAGGCATTTGAATTATTTGGACATAATCGACCCACCAAAATCCAGGCTAGGGTCCAGAGACCTACCATCATCCAGATCTCTTTTCGGGCAATTCCTTGCACACATCATTAACTGCCCTACCTTTCAGAGTGATAATTACCCTACCATCATCCAGGCCAAGGATCTGGAAAACTTTATGGGCAGCATTACCCTACCAACTCCTAGTCTCAGAGTCTGGAGAACCACCATTATCCAGAACAGAGACCCAGAACATCAAGACTCAAGTTACAGGCATTGCTTCACCATTCAGGCCAGGGTCCAGAGAACCTTTCAGGCAATTCTTCACACAGGCACTTTCAGCCATCATATTTCCATAACTATCTTCTTCACACAAGCACATTAAATTCACAGTCTTTTATTACATATAAGTTGGGGTTCCTCACATTCATCTTCTACACACAAACACTTTCTAATCTTCCCTGCTCATTTCTTTCTGCTCATTTTGTCTCTTTCTGCTCACTTTCTACTCCCAAAATTACTTTCTCGAAGTCCAAGGTTTCTGCTCACATTCTACTCACAAATACTCTTTACTACTTTAATCACTTCCATCTCCTTATCTCTGCTCACTGATGCTTTCTTACTCTCAAATGCTTTCTGCTCAAGTCAGTCCCACCTTGTCTCTTTCTACTCACCTTCATTTTCTTGCAACCTCAGCATCAGCGCACAGGATCTCCTTGAGGGGGTTCCCAGTCCCATTTAATCCAGTTTCATAGGATCTTCCTTCAGACTGAGCTGCCAGCTACACCAATTTTGTTGTGCTGATTCAGCTGTAATTTTATGTTGCTATTAGTTGCCTGATCACACAGGCCAATGCTGAACTCAGCAACATTCCCTCTGCAGTCTTCTTTCAAACAATCCTGCTATAGGCTCCTGTAGTGCCAGCATTGCCTGCTGGACACAACAAACAGAGATGGCACCCTCAGTGGCCCTGCACACAGAACACTACCAAGACAGCTCAGCAAGATGTGACTAGCCTCAACAGGAGGCTCCTCCAACTGCTTGGCTCCTGGTTGATATAGTTCTGGCCTCCCCCACCACCCCAACCATGACCACCTAGGTGAGGGTGGAACCACAAAAACACAAGTGGGCCAGGTTCTGCCTCTGGAACCTGAAGTCAGTGGAGGAAACATTCTGCTAGGTTGTGACTCATCCACAGGTCAACTCCAACTCAGGGCTCACAACTCAGGCCCCAGCACTTCAGCAACCTGTTCCAGTGGCTCACCACCCTCACTGTAAAAAAATTCCTCCTTATGTCCAATCTAAATCAACCCTCTTTCATTTGCCCCTTGTCCTGTCACTGCAGGCCTTGGTAAAAAGTCCCTTTCGATCTTTCTTTTAAGACCCCTTTATATATTCATAGAGCACATAAATAAGGTCTCCTTGGAACGTTCTCTTCTCCAGGCTGAACATCCCACCTCTTTCAGCCTTTTCCCATAGGAGAGGTGTCCGTGACCCTCCTCTGGACCTGCTGCAACAGGTATGTGTCTGTCTTGTGCTGGGATCCGCAGAGTTGGGGGCAGTGCTGCAGGTGGGGTCCCAGGAGAGTGGAGCAGAGAATGGAAGAATCACCTCCCTTGACCTGGTGTCTACGCGGCCCAGGATATGCTTCTGGAGAGTGAAATCCCTTTGGTGAGGCCGTCGTGTTTTGGAGAGCGAGGAAGCCACCTCAGGTGGCTGTTGCCGGTCGCTGGGGCCCGCGCTGCCCTGGGCGTCCCTGAGGGCGCAGCGGAGCCGTTAGGCTCGCGCTCGGCCGTTGCCCCAGCTCGCGGCCGGCCCCGAGCCAGCCGCGCTCCGCGGGCGAAAGAGGATTGTCCTGCTCGGCGACCCGTCAGCGGCGCCGCTGCCCTGGTTACGGGCCGGCCGCTGGGCGCTGGGGCCGGGCTGTGGGGGCACCTTGTCCGGTCCTGGCGGCACGGAGCCGGGCGGGCCTCTCCGCCTCCCCGCGGCAGGCTGTGGGGCCCTGGCACTCCCGCGCTGCCAGGCGGTAAGGACGAAGGCGGTGAGGCGAAACTGACCCCCTGTGGTGCTCCGCCGCGGGGCCTTTTACAGCCGTAGGATGGGAAGTGATGGGGACTGCTGTTCTTCTGGAGGGAGCTGCAATCCTAGCGTTGTCTGCGAAAAACACTTGTTTAAATCCAAACTCTCAGAGTCCCTTGTGCAGGTGGCGTGTAGTCACCATCACTGTGCTTTTCCTTTGANAATTATTTGGACATAATCGACCCACCAAAATCCAGGCTAGGGTCCAGAGACCTACCATCATCCAGATCTCTTTTCGGGCAATTCCTTGCACACATCATTAACTGCCCTACCTTTCAGAGTGATAATTACCCTACCATCATCCAGGCCAAGGATCTGGAAAACTTTATGGGCAGCATTACCCTACCAACTCCTAGTCTCAGAGTCTGGAGAACCACCATTATCCAGAACAGAGACCCAGAACATCAAGACTCAAGTTACAGGCATTGCTTCACCATTCAGGCCAGGGTCCAGAGAACCTTTCAGGCAATTCTTCACACAGGCACTTTCAGCCATCATATTTCCATAACTATCTTCTTCACACAAGCACATTAAATTCACAGTCTTTTATTACATATAAGTTGGGGTTCCTCACATTCATCTTCTACACACAAACACTTTCTAATCTTCCCTGCTCATTTCTTTCTGCTCATTTTGTCTCTTTCTGCTCACTTTCTACTCCCAAAATTACTTTCTCGAAGTCCAAGGTTTCTGCTCACATTCTACTCACAAATACTCTTTACTACTTTAATCACTTCCATCTCCTTATCTCTGCTCACTGATGCTTTCTTACTCTCAAATGCTTTCTGCTCAAGTCAGTCCCACCTTGTCTCTTTCTACTCACCTTCATTTTCTTGCAACCTCAGCATCAGCGCACAGGATCTCCTTGAGGGGGTTCCCAGTCCCATTTAATCCAGTTTCATAGGATCTTCCTTCAGACTGAGCTGCCAGCTACACCAATTTTGTTGTGCTGATTCAGCTGTAATTTTATGTTGCTATTAGTTGCCTGATCACACAGGCCAATGCTGAACTCAGCAACATTCCCTCTGCAGTCTTCTTTCAAACAATCCTGCTATAGGCTCCTGTAGTGCCAGCATTGCCTGCTGGACACAACAAACAGAGATGGCACCCTCAGTGGCCCTGCACACAGAACACTACCAAGACAGCTCAGCAAGATGTGACTAGCCTCAACAGGAGGCTCCTCCAACTGCTTGGCTCCTGGTTGATATAGTTCTGGCCTCCCCCACCACCCCAACCATGACCACCTAGGTGAGGGTGGAACCACAAAAACACAAGTGGGCCAGGTTCTGCCTCTGGAACCTGAAGTCAGTGGAGGAAACATTCTGCTAGGTTGTGACTCATCCACAGGTCAACTCCAACTCAGGGCTCACAACTCAGGCCCCAGCACTTCAGCAACCTGTTCCAGTGGCTCACCACCCTCACTGTAAAAAAATTCCTCCTTATGTCCAATCTAAATCAACCCTCTTTCATTTGCCCCTTGTCCTGTCACTGCAGGCCTTGGTAAAAAGTCCCTTTCGATCTTTCTTTTAAGACCCCTTTATATATTCATAGAGCACATAAATAAGGTCTCCTTGGAACGTTCTCTTCTCCAGGCTGAACATCCCACCTCTTTCAGCCTTTTCCCATAGGAGAGGTGTCCGTGACCCTCCTCTGGACCTGCTGCAACAGGTATGTGTCTGTCTTGTGCTGGGATCCGCAGAGTTGGGGGCAGTGCTGCAGGTGGGGTCCCAGGAGAGTGGAGCAGAGAATGGAAGAATCACCTCCCTTGACCTGGTGTCTACGCGGCCCAGGATATGCTTCTGGAGAGTGAAATCCCTTTGGTGAGGCCGTCGTGTTTTGGAGAGCGAGGAAGCCACCTCAGGTGGCTGTTGCCGGTCGCTGGGGCCCGCGCTGCCCTGGGCGTCCCTGAGGGCGCAGCGGAGCCGTTAGGCTCGCGCTCGGCCGTTGCCCCAGCTCGCGGCCGGCCCCGAGCCAGCCGCGCTCCGCGGGCGAAAGAGGATTGTCCTGCTCGGCGACCCGTCAGCGGCGCCGCTGCCCTGGTTACGGGCCGGCCGCTGGGCGCTGGGGCCGGGCTGTGGGGGCACCTTGTCCGGTCCTGGCGGCACGGAGCCGGGCGGGCCTCTCCGCCTCCCCGCGGCAGGCTGTGGGGCCCTGGCACTCCCGCGCTGCCAGGCGGTAAGGACGAAGGCGGTGAGGCGAAACTGACCCCCTGTGGTGCTCCGCCGCGGGGCCTTTTACAGCCGTAGGATGGGAAGTGATGGGGACTGCTGTTCTTCTGGAGGGAGCTGCAATCCTAGCGTTGTCTGCGAAAAACACTTGTTTAAATCCAAACTCTCAGAGTCCCTTGTGCAGGTGGCGTGTAGTCACCATCACTGTGCTTTTCCTTTGAATTGAAAGGAGTTATGCATCTGGAATACAGCGACTGCTCAGGTAAAACCAGGATATATCCCTTCATAGGCTACTTTTTCGGAAAAAGGCTTCAAAATATACCCACAAAATATTTGAGGGTAGTGTAGGAGTGTCAGGTTTCACTTTAACGCTGGGAAGATGCTGGCATTTGTTACGAGCTTTGTTACTATGATGAGAATAATATAAACTGTTGTGGTGGGTTGACCTTGGGTAACTTAAACAACCACCCTGTCTTGTACTCACTCCTTCCCAGTGGGGTGGGGGAGAACCAGACAGGCAAAAGTGAGAAGTCATCATGGGTCAAGATAAATATAGTTTAGTGTGTGAAAGAGAAAAAAAAAAAAAGAAAAGTTATATAAAGGCACTCACCACCTCCTACAAGCAGACCAATCCCCGTACAGGCTTTGAGTAATGGCCACCTTAGTAGGCACCCCCATTCCTCCCAATACCTTCTTCATCCAATACCCCAGTTTTATTGCTGAACACAACATCATATGGTAGGGAATATTCATTTGCTAGTTTGGGTCAACTGTTCTGACTGTGTCCCCTTCCAGCCTCTTGTGCACCCCCAGCAAAGAGGCTGGGGGTGCTTTCTTTTTTTCCCACTTTCTTTTCCCACTTTCTTTTTTTTTTTAATTTTTTTTCCCCCAAGGCTTTCTTTTTTTCCCACTCTGTCCTGGACTTCACACCCCAGGACAGAGTGGGGAAAAAAGAAAGCCTTAGTGCTGTGCAAGCCGTGTTTATCAACAGCCAAAATATTGGTGTTTTACCAACACTGTTTTCCTCACAAAATTCAAAGCATTGCACCATGCAAACTGCTATAAAGAAAGTTAACTCCATCCCAGCCAAACCTACTACAGCTACATTGTAGTTACATTATTTTGAAACAATAAAGAAAAATTAATTATTGTTTTGTTAATTGCATGCACATTATCCATTTGTAATTTTGTATTGTTCATAAACTTAGTTCAAAGTGACTCATTTAACTCTGTTTTATCTACATTTCTCAGCCACTACGTCTGTCAGGACATCATTACTCAATTTCCGCACTGTCATTTGGAAGTAAAATCAATCCACTTCTTCTCTACTCTGCTTCTCATGAATGTGTGATAGTGTGGAATCTTGATGAATGCACACAGAAGGTGCAAGAAGGTAGAGTATTATTTATATAATATATACATATTATATATATATGAAAAAGAAATAATGCAAAGTCAATCGCTCACCACCTCCTACAAGCAGACCAGTGCCCAGCCAGTCTACGAGCAACAGCCACCTTAGAAGACACCTCCCCAGTACCTTCCTTCCACTCCTCCTTCTATAGAAAGATGGTTATTTCGAAAGAGCATGCATTAGCCACTCACATTCAGCAGCCCTGGCAGTGATAAATAGTGCTTTAGTTCTCTGTTGCCCTTCTTCGGCAATGCCAAGCAGAGTCAGGCCAGCAGCCCAGCCAGGCTGGCCACACTGACGAGTGTTGCGCTGCCCAGCGCCCACCGGGCCGTGCAGCCCCCGCGGCGGATGCCGGACCGGTCCGGGGGCGCCAGCGACTGGCGAGCGGCGGCCCCGGCGCCGGGAGCTGGCCAAGGTGCTGTGCGGGAGCAGCGGGTGCTCGCAACCTCGGGGGAAACGCAGCTGATTTTTGCCACTATGGAATAACATGGGCAGGAACACTTTTAGTCATAGCAGCACTGCATAAGTAAACATGCAATGCCGAAATAACGAAATACTACATTTTCTGGAATATCTGTACAACCAGTGTTTTACATCCTGCTTTTTCTGGTCCTGCCTCTCCTGCCTCTATTGCAATGTATGTGTGTGAGCAATGCAAGTATCTGATTTGCAAGGAGAGTGTATGAGTGAAAGAGAGTTATGATGGCATAACACAAAGAAAGCAGAAGTTCTAGTATCCTTGCCGCTGTCTTGGTTTGGAGCTTCAACCAATGGAGTTAGATTCTAGTGAGCAGTGCTAACCACTCTTTGAGCTTAAATTGATTGGAAAGTAGAGGAATAATGAAAGAAAAAGAAAGGGAGCATGACCCCCAGAGCCACGACTCACTGGAGTCCCAGTGACACTGTTCAAAATAAATTGTTTTAGCTTGATAATGGAGAGGTATTACAGTCCCCCTTTGGTGTCAATATTGAGAGTTGCATGGCATTGTCCAGTGCTATCAAAAGTTTCCTCCTCCTTATCTGTAGTTAGAGATTTGTCTATGATTTAATGTGTGGGAGTTGTCTCTTGTGCTCTACTTCATGCTGAATTTGCTAATCTGCATATTATGAAAATTAATGTTCTAAACAAAAGCAAACAATTTAAGTGCTTTTATAATATGTCATTATTACTTTCCAATCCATGCAAGAGTAACATAAAGATTCAAAGAATGTTTCAAGGAGTGAGTATAAAATAGGACTGTGAATTTCGAGGAAACAAAAATGGAGGTTAGGAATAGACGGTCATTAGCAGACGGATAAAAAGTATGTGTAGTTCTAATGCAAAGACATTTGAGAACCAGATTCTCTGCTGCTGTTTTTTTTCTTTCTCTTTTTCTCTCTATCTACAGGCTCTTCAGCAAATGCTGTGTAGTCTTTCTCTCCACAGACTGTGCTTTACACAGTCTTGGCATGTTTTCTCTCACCATATTCTTATCAACTGTATCAAGGTAGTGTTCCAGTTTCTGGAGGATTTCTATGCACAAACTCATCCAGGACACAATACTTAGTAAAAACGATGAGGTGTTATTGTTCTGTTAAGTTCTGCATAAGCAGCGATTAGCCTGTTGTGTTTCCCTTTAAGAGAAGCCTTCTCTGTTGCAGCTGTACATAAGTGGTTGCTAGCAGAATGTGTTTCCCTTCAAGTAAATCTTACAAACCGATCCTGAGAGACCACTGAGAAGGTGGATAGCCAGGAGCGGAATCATCGCAGAGAGGGGGAGGGTAGGCATGGCGCTTTTCAGGGCATCCCCTGGAAAATTGTAGAGCTTGCTCTGAGCCCTAGCTTTCCCATCTCGACTCTGAGCCATCCTTTTATACCCTCAGCAGATTCAGTGGAAAAATACCAACTAGGAATTGCTGCATGTGTGGCCAGTGCGTGTAACAAAGCCTGCAGGTGTGTGCTCTGCTTGGCCAACAGTGGTTCCCAGGTTGCTACAAGTCGTTTACAACAACCCAGATTGCTACATGTTGTTCACAACAACCCATGTTCTCATGGCTGAGTCCAGCTTGTATCCCTCTCTCCCAAGGTTGCATTCTCACAGTAAAGTCCAGCTTGTCATTTTCTATCCTTCACACATACCACCCCATGGTCTGTAGTTGGGCCACAATAGGGATCTCACAGCTGAGTCCAGCTTGTAATTCTTCCATCGTGGCCCTACATGGACTATAATTTAACATCCCTCACACAGGTAGTTAAGGAGTTCTTTGTGTGACCCACCTCTGGTAGATCTTGACAGGGTCATCAGTTGTAGAAACACTCCACAGCATCTAGGATGAAACCTAGAAAAGGACACCTACAGTTGTTGTGCCTGTACCCTGGTTAATTTGTTGCCTATGAAATCCTGAAATTTAATGAGATGTCCAAAACCCCCTCACACTGTTAAAGACACCAAAATAAAATAGGGATCTGCCGAAACCATTCTGCTTGAACCATTGAGATGATGAGAATGAAATCATGAAGAGAGCGGTAAAACATGAGCCTATTCTCAAAGCTAGTTTTATCATCTGACTCTGTAATGATATTTGGTGATGCACTTCCTCTTTCAGCCCTTTCCCACAGAAGAGTTAAAAACCAAGAAAAGGAAAGTGCCCCCTTGCTTAATGGCTGAGTGGCTGGGATATTCTCCTGGAATAAGTATTTTCCAAACTCCTACTTTGCTGGGCTTCAGTCAGGATTTCTTGCCTTCAAAATGAACATGGCACTACTGGATTCCTTGGGCACACCACCCTATAAAAAAAATCCTGACTGTCTCTGTCAGTCTCTGATGGAAGTATGATTTGATGGGCACACTTATTATTAGTATCTCAGAGAGTACCATGTCATGTCTAGGCAACAAGGCAGGTGAAGGAATCCTGCTGGTGCATAGTTCAGTGCTTTGCTTTCCAGTAGATTGGTATAATTAAATTGTGGGTTGTTCTGTACATCTTCCTGAAAGAAACTGGGATAGCTTTAGGTAACTGCAAAGTTTCTGAGAATCTCACTGCATCAGAGTTTTATATTTCATTGAGTCTCACTAACAATAACATTGTTGCAGGGTTAACACCTCGAGGAATTGTTATAGGAACGCTTTTGGGAATGGTTCTTCATGTAAGATTTAGTCTGCATGATCAACACGTGGCAGTGTGTGCTGGAAATCAGATCTACATGTTAAGTGCAAAGGTGAGATACCATTTTTTGTAGCCGTGGTGCTGGTATTTCTTTAACTTATTCATTTGCAAATAAAATAATGATATGGAAATATTAGTATAATTAAGCATTCATTTTTCTCATGTAGATGAAAATAAGTATGAACTAATGGTTGATAATGCATTATATACCCGATAGAAGACTAGATTTAAGAAGTTGAAATGAAGCAGTATCTCAGTAACTTAGAAGAAAACATTCTGAGAACATCTGAAAAAATTACTTCTATATCATTCATTCTGAAGAAGCAAATGTAATGTGTAGTGGTTTTGCCAGCAGGATGATATACAGGGCTGTAGTTTCAATAAGAAAAAAAATTATTGAATTAATATTTTGAATCCAAGTCTGACAAATTTTAGCAACAGTTATTAATTATTAAAACATTTAACTAATTATCATTTTAAGTTTGCAGCCTAATCTCTTTTTATTTTGACTCAACTAATTGCAGAACGAAGCAATACTAGCTGAATTGGATGGCCACCTGGCTCCAGTGACTGCTGCTGAGTTTTGCACATGGGAGAAAAGTATGCTTATATCAGTATCAGAAGACAGAACCTTTAAGGCAAGGAAACTGCAGAGCTGCACTTTAAAAAAAAATAATTTAGGGAGTTTATGAAGTAGTCTTTTTTTCCCTTTAAATATTTACTGAAGGTTAAGAAAAAAACATCTGGGACTTCATAGAGATCATGGCATTGTTCATAGAGTTGTTTGGGAAATTATTGTAAAAACTAATTACTCTTTTTTTAGAAGAACAATGCAGATTTTGCATAGTCAAGACTTCCCACAGTGAAATGTTAATTTTGGTGATTGTTATCATCTGGCAAATGGAAATAAAATATTTTGATCAGTCTGACTGTAACTGAGATGTTTCAGGTGTTCTGAACTGAATGAAAGCATTTAACTTTGAGTCTGCTGACATTGACTGGAATTTTCCCTTTAGGGAATATTGGTTTGGGTTATTGTGTGCAATGGCTGAGTTATTGCATAATGGTAGGATTTTTTGCCAGATGACATTTTATATGATGACACCACGTATTGCTGCTGCTGTACATGATGACAATTGAAGATAACTTAGACAGTAAGGGGAAACAAGAAGCCTGAGTGAACCTAAGTGTATCTGCCAGGAGATACTGGGATGGGTACCTTAATTAGATATGGTTTAGTCTATTACTGATGGTCCTCTCTCTGACTCTAAATGTAGCCCAACATTTGGTTCTAAGTAAAGTAAAATTAAATTTCACTATATCAAAGGTTGGTTGTTTTCTATGTTTGTTTTGTGTTTTGTTTTGTTTTCTAAATTCATTTTTTATGTAACTGTTCTGGAGAATATGTGATTTTGATTTTTGTTGTGGTATTGAACAAAAAACATACAAAGATTGAATTGGAATTTTAATATTAATATGAAATATTAATAATTCTGGCTTTCTGATTGTTTCTTATTTTGTTTAGATTGATCTAAGAAATTAAAGTAAAAGTACAGCAGGAAAATATCTATATGCTTCTTCCTATTAATTTGATGAAAACTTGATAAATTATATAAAATCCTAATGGATAAGTTTTGGGGTTTATTTTAACCTTGATAAACCTTGGGACTAAAATGACAGTCAAATGAAAATATTTTGCAAGTCTTTCAAATAAATTAGTAAGTAAGTCTTCAAGCCTTATTTTCTCTGCGTAAATCTGCAGATCAGGAGTAATTCTCTGAGAGCAGCTGTGCTGGAATCTATGATAGTGGGCTCAGGTGATTGCAGGACTTGTAGTGGCCAAAACCTTGTGCTCCCCTGTAGCCTTCTTAGTTGGCTAAGGAAGTGAAACAGAAGAGAATCTCTTCAGATAAGTGTGAAACACGGTCTTAGGAAACAGCTTTTCCGAAGAATGATTTTTACCTTCAGAGAGAAATGAAACATGATAAAAGAGAAAAGCTTGGTAGCTAAACAAAGGCTCACAGAAATGTTCAGAGATCAGAGACTGTCCAGCTGTGATTTTTTTCAATCCCAGCTATGACAGCTATAATAAAAGTATTTGTGGAGAGGAAGGCTCATAGAAGTAACAACACAAGAGGAAAAAATTAAGCTTTCTTAACTATTAAGCACAGAATGCATTGCTTTGAAATAGTCATATTAATAACAAAAGCTGACTTATATGTGGGTCTATAGATCATAATAAGTATCAATACTATAATTAACTACCTCTTATCACAGAGCCCAATATGAAAATTGTGAAATTATGCAAGCTCCCTGTGTGAAATCTAAAACAAGTTAAAGTATGTCCAAGTATGTATTTTCATTAATTTAGCCGGAGTTACTAAGAGATCAACCTAAGCAAAGATGATAATAAGTACTTCTAATTACTTTGTGTATCCATACTAGTTGAGTTTCACCTTTTTCACTGTGGATACTTATCAATTAAACAAAGCTCTACATAGTTAGAAAAAAAGCTGAAAAAAACCCCTTACCACATTGCATCCCTCTCAAATGGCTGCATTTCTCTGTTTTCACCACCTGATGGCCGTTGAAGTTTATGTTTTCCTTTAAGAAAGTAGGTGCCTAACTTTACCTTTTTTTTTTTTTTTTTCCCCTGAAGGTATGGAACTATTCTACCGGCAAGTTAATACATCAGTCAGGGGTATTAACAGGTGAGTTTTCTTTTTCAGATATACTTTTTCATAGAAAAAGAAAAATCCTCTTTCTAAATGATGATATAAAATTATTATAGAAGTATTCAGTTGATTTAGTGAAAATAATTGTAGTAGACTAGGTAGTAGTAAGTATATTATCCTTTAAAGCCAATAGTAAATACATTTTCCTTTAAAGTTTACTTCTTGGTAGATAGTTTTAGTGTACTTTCCTAAACAGCTCTTTTTGTACAGGGTGTACATGTAACTGTTGACATTTAGTGAGATATGCAAATGGAGCTTTAATGTTTTGTATGTACAGTTCCACTCTGTGAGTACTATGTGCATGCTCTCTTTCAAGTTTTGTATATGACATGGAAATACTATACTGTATATAGATTTATTAGCAATGTCTGCAACTGAGGGCATAAATTGACTTTAAAGGTGAAAGCTTCCTCTTTTATGGAAGGAAGAGAGTGAGAGGAGGGGGAAGGGGAGGGGAGGGGAGGGGAGTGAGTGGGCAAGCAGTGTCTCCAGCGCAGAAGAGACCCCTCCTCCAATACCACTTTCTCTATAGGAACCATATAGTTTTCAACAGGACCTGCTCAAACTCCCCTTTGGTTGTTCCTGCTTGTGGTGCTGTTAGTGGTGATCGGAGCACACCCTGGGGGCACAGGGGCATGGAGATTGGCTGTTAAGTTTGGTGCATACATAAACTAAAAGCTAAAACCACATGGTAAGGAAGAAGGGGTGATTCCCCCTCTGGTTGCCTGTGGCATTTGCTTCTCTTGAAAATCTGCCTTGGCAGCAATGTCAGGGTTTTCAGGTGCAAGGCCATGAGAATAACAGCAAGGGAACAACAAGGGAAAACGACTGCCATAGGGTCTCCGAAAACCATGCCACAGCTTGGGTGAAAGGGTGCAGAAACCACTGCCATGGCAGCTTTGGGTGAAGGGCAGGACACAGATGTGCAAATGGAGAGCCCTTAGCAACACCAAGGCTAAGGCACACAAGGCACTGCAGAACTGTAAGTGTTGCAGCAAGGGTTTTATCACCTGCCTTTATGAATAGGATTCAATCTTGGATCATGTATTTTAATTAGATGTCTGGTTTGTGTCTACTCTGGAAATAATTTTATGTTTTTTGAAGCAGCATTTCCTTTGCTAAGTCTGCTAATTGATGAAGAAAATAAACAGATTATCACTGGATGTGCTGAGGGACGGGTAAGAATTACAATTAGTCTCTATGTCAAAACAGTCAACTCTTATAAATGTATCTGCCCATAAAAAAAGCTTCACAATCTGCATACAAGTTTTGAACTCTTTCAACAGTTACTTTAGTAAGCATAATTCAATGCTTTTAGTATAAACCACATATAGTATATAAGCCCTCTTTTACAAAATGGAAGCTTCTTCCTGAAAACTAGGAAAACTTTTAAGAGCAAAATCAATGAGTATATAAGAAGACTACACTGAAGGACTAAAAATATATATGTTTTAAAAGAAAAAAAGATGAAAAATAGGATCCCCTTATTTTGTCCAAGGAATGAAACATGTGACAATAAATGGAAGAGGTTTATGATTTCAGCATGTTGGAATTATAATCAAGATGTGATAAATGTGAATATGCATTTTACCTCCTCTTTATTTTAATGTTAAGAATATTTACCTGAGATTTTCCAGCTGTTTTCCTTCAATGTTACCATTCAATGAATTTTGAAGAAAATTAAAGATTTAACATTAGTGATGCCTAAAAAGAGAAAGATATAAATGAAATTTGTGTACATGACTCAGTGACCGATTACATGCATTACCTATGGCTTTTAATTGTGGGAAACAGTCTATGAAGAATTTTTTTCAGAGACATGAACATGTGGAAATTAGATGGCCAGTTCAAATTGCTAATGGCTGCTAATATTGAATATATAGCTCCTTTGATAGTCTTAGAAATGTATATAATTAAATTTCTGGTCCAAGGTGAGATTCTACACACAAAAAATCATTAGTTACATTAGCAGTTTTAAATATTGGACCTATAGTCTGTATAGTGTCAAAAGGTTATTACAATTGCTTTTGCTTTTTCTTGCAGCTTTGGATCTTCAGTTTAACCAATGGTCATAATTACCATTGTGTAGCACATATTGACTTAAAGAAAGAGCAAGAGAAATTCTGTAACAGAGTGTTGAAATCTGGGAAGGAAATAGGTAGCACTGTGCTTCTAAAATGCTGTTTATGATATATTCTAGTTTTTATTGCCTACTGATTTTATGCTTTTTATGGAGAGAATATGAGAATTTATTGTAAGTGATAGAGTTATGAGTCTCAGACTGCGGCATGGAATTCTTACTGAAGCTGATATGAAGTTGGGTATTAGCATATCTGGAAAAAATTATTTGACATGTCTGGAAAGAATTATGCATATATGTCTGTAATAAAATCTTGGCCAATGCATCTGCTTATAAAACATTGTGTGTGGACTAGTAAGTATTTGGTTTTTATTGAATTCATTGCCCAAGGCTTCAGTGGGGACAGAATCAGTGCCTAAAAATTCATCCATTGTCACAGTGCAGTACCATTTCTCAGTTACCTGTGAAGCTTTTAGGAATCTCTTTATTTTTAAAAAATTTTTTTTTCAATTCATACCAGTGCCTCCATGATATGATAATTCTATGTCTGTGGTATTTCTAGTGATATAACACAGAATACTTAAAAGTCTTTAAAGACTTCACTGATAATCTCAGCAAGGTGATTCCATGTTCCCAAATGAGGCATTCAGACCAGCTGCACGCTGGCTGAAGTGAGCTGATGTCCTCCTAAAGGCAAGCAAGAGGGAGCTTTCTTTAGGGAAAGGGAGATCTGGTTTTCCTTCTTGCTCTGTTTTCTGGCTCAAATAAGTGTTGTATTCTTATCTGCCTAGTGGTCCAGCTTCAATAATCCTAAGATCCTAACCTAATGAGAAAGACTGCTACATTTTTTGTAATTATTTAAAATACATGCATGTCGCTTTCATCTTCAGATGTTTGAAAAAGGGTGATGTAGTGTCTGTGCCTAATGCTGAATTCAGTGTTAGTAATTCCTAGGTGTGAACTGCACATGCATAAAGGATTGGAGACTCCTTGGGAAGATGAAACTGAAATGGTTTTCCATCTTGTTTTTGGATTGTGTTCTAACTTCAGTGTCAAGGGAATTTTCAGGCTAAGTGGAAAGGTACCTAGCATATTTAAGGATTGTTAAAATATGGCTTTCACTGTAATTTTTTGAGATGAACACACCTAAATTCTGCCAAGTCCTTTTCAGTCCTTTGAATTTTATCAGGCTTTTTGAATTTTATCTCTAGGTATTTGAAAGAAGACAGTACAGAAAATAACATAATAATGAGGAAAGTTATTTCCAGAGGGCTGGCTCTTAGGATATGTCCTGGTTTTGAAATAGAAACTTCCTGACTGTGGTCTTAGTTCATGCTATTTTGCTACTTCTAATTCTCTCTTAAATCCTGCTTCCCTTATTTAATTGTTGTTTGATAGCTAGTATTGTTGGTCTTTCTTAGGTGAAGGGCAAAATACTTCCAAGCTTTGCAAAACAAACAAGGTGAGACCAGAAGGATCAGTGGATACTTCATTGCCAGTCTTCTTAATTGAACACTGTGACCTTTTAGTATATTTCTACAATGAAGAAAACATGTAAGTCCTTTAAAATATCACCAAGTATTTGGCTGTAATCTATTCCTAGGAGTTCATAATGGTTCTTGGATTATGCAATTTACTATTGTTTACAAAATGCAGTAGAAAAATTAAAGAATGTATTTAGTGATCTGCAAGTTTTGGTGGCCTATTTTAGGCAGATAATGTACACAAACTGATAAAAAGTTAAGACTGGTTTCTAGTCTTAAAAATTATTTTATAAAACTGGAATTGGGAATATCCATTTTAACATCTATTGATACCAGTTGATCGGGGAAGATCGGTTAAATTATTTATCATGTGTTGGCTTTAGCAGTTTGTTCAGATTTGTCTGAACAAATGAGCAGTTCCCGATTTACCACTTTTCCCACCTGCAGTAAAATGCAACAATGAAACAATGATGTCCAAGAAATTATGGGTCTCATCCTACTTTCTTAAGATTTTTGGTTTTGAGTAATTTCATCACAATGGATGACATTGTATTATTGTGAAGTGGACGTGAGCTCAACTTCCTGTAAATATCACTTGATATCATTTTCAGAATAACTTGATGGTGCCATGTCTTTATAAGTAATTCAAAGAATTCACAAATTAAATCAATCTGTTACTGCTGTGCATGAAAGTAGTGCAAACAACAAATTGAACTATATAGAGCACATAAAAGTATCACAATCCAGAACTGAAATTGTCTTTCCCAATCTGCTTTTTAAAGTATTTGACTTTTTCTATTTTATTGTTGGTTTGGGTTTTTTAATGTAAAAAAAGTACTAAGCCACTGTGGTGAGTCTTTTCATGCCATGTTTCAGCTTTATATTTTTCCATACCCTTACTTCAACTTTTGTGGTCTGTGACTTTACAAACCAAACTAATAAGTCTACTCATTCCTATTTGGAAAACTTATTAAAATGTTGATGTCATTTTTTATTTACTGTGGCATCAAAACTTTTTCAATTTTTGAGAATGACGATGATTATTTTGTTATAATAGTCTTATGCTTGACAACATTTAAATTCTGTGGGGTTGTTGACTGAAATTGTAACCAGTTGGTCTACTATGGGGTGTTTGTGAAGGCTGGATTTCATTACCTAACTGGAGTACTGCTTCCACTAAGCACAGACTGAGACACACATTCCAGGCTTCCCTGGGACTTTTTCCCCTTAGTTTGTGCTGGTTTTAATTCTGTACTTTAACTATGTACAAACAAAACTTAAATTTCACTGCTTTTTTGGTGTTCATTGTAGAGGTGGTAAAAGTAAGAATATATGTGGATTTGCATTTTTGTTTGAATTTATTCTTTGTAGGTATACTTTTACAGCATCTCTCAACTGTTAAGAGCCATAGTAATTTTTGAGGAAAAGTGTTTCCTTTGCTGTTTTAGGCCTGCCATGAGCACTTAAGTAAAATCAAGGATTATGTTCTGTTGTTAATTTTCAAAACATCACCAATCTTGATTAAAACTTTCTACTTTGAGCTACAGATATCTTAAAAGTGTTTGTAAATTTTAAATAGTTTTTGGGGTGTGGTTTATTGTTGTTGTACTGAGACTGAGTTAACACATGTTAAAAGAACCCAATTGTTGAATCTTGTATGGTAATAATAAAAGCTTCTATATCATACTCAGAATTTTTTTTCTCCTTTTTTTAATAGATATTCTGCCCTGAATACTAACTATTTTTGGATAGAAAGCTCTATTGGCTTGTTAATGATTAATCTGGCAAACTTTGAATTAGAAGCTTTTTTATCTTACAAAGGTATGATTATGAGATATCTGACTACACCATATTGTGATTGCTTTCCTTTGATATCTGATATAAATAGTATGAGTGTTAGTTTGTGAAATAACAGAATACAGTAGCAACTAAGTAGGTTTTTCAGGGTTTTTTTTCCCTAATTCATTCTTGTATGTTTTCCTGGCACTGATGACTTGCCTCAGAGGATGTGTTGGTGCTAGATTTCTGTAGTGGTTAGCAATGATTTTTTATTTGATTTTGCAGTTCATCAATGTTAAACACTAGGAATGTTATTCTACTCCTACTTTACAATGTGGGGGTAAGATAGAATGATATACACTGAAGACAGTGGATTATAGTGGTGTCAAATTAGTATGAGTAGATTTTTTTTCCCATCTTAGAAACGATAGTTTTTTCTTTTAAATGCAAATACAATGTTATAACACTATGTTCTTTTTGGTAAAGATTACAGTGACCTCAGCATTCAGTTTGCTGGATCATGTGCATTAACAAGAAAGGCAGTTAATGGAAAGGTGAGTATACAGTAAACATTGATTTAGTGAATGTTTGTTTACATTTCCAATTATCTTAAATAAATATTAGTTATGCTTTTTGTTTACAGATTAATGTACACATTTGTTTTGCTCGATTTGAATTGCACAGTAGTTTCTCTGGAGATGATTCTTCTTTATGGAATCTACCAGTTTTAATAGCTGGGTAGTTTCAAAGCTCTCACAGTACGTATATTGTCCAAAGTGATTAAAAAGCAAATTGCTTTTTATGGTGTTCATTGTGTACCTTTAATGTCAAAGACCATTGGAAGAGTAGAGGCACTCTTTTAGGGGAGAAATGACATAAACATTGTTATACCTTGCTTCTCAAACAATGTTAGGATGAACAGCTTCTGAATACTTCTGAGAAATCTGTGAAAACTATGAATTTATCTGGAAAGTCACTAAAAGTGCTTTTAAGGAAATGGAAGACATTCTTGTTTTCATACTCCAGTTTTCCTACAAAACTGAGCTGAATCTAGGCCTTTCAACATATTTAATATAGCAGTGTTTTGTTATAAAGAAGGATTTTGTTTTAAATTCAGCTCTTAGCATGTCTGTGAAAGCAGTCTTTCTTCCGTGTGTGCTGCTTTGCTTACAACTCTTAACTGCAGAAATATCTCTATTGTGGAAGGTATTGCAATTTCTGTGACTTAAGTATGCAGGCCTGTTAAGACATATATTTAAGCAACATAAACATATTTGTGAAGGACAGTATTAACCAGTTTTTACTGTTAAATGCTTTGCAAGACTAAACCCATGGTTATTTTTGACTTATTTTCATAACTGACAGAAGTGATTTCTTTTTCCACTATAAAATGGAAAATTTTATATTATTCAGTGTTGGAGCTTAAATTATGAAAGTAAATGGAGTGTTGTTATTCTATGGTATAATTACTGTAGGTTTTATGCTTGATCACCTCAATGTTTGAAGATATGATTGCTCTGTTGGAAGTTAACCCTGCTGCATTGGTGAGAACTCAGCAGAATGATTTTCTCCCATGTGGAAATGAGAACAGTCTATCAGTTATTGCCAGGTACAGAATAACTAAATGTTTTTTTCCCTTGTGTTGGATTATGCATTTGTTTTCCTGACACTAAAGTGCATCAGATGGATCTGTACAGTGCTCTTTGTTGACATGGTTTTATTTCACTTGTTTTCCTGTCATGCCTTAGTTGTATTGAGTGGGAGAAATCGCAGAATCATTGAGGTTGTAAGGCACCTCTGCAGGTCATCTTGTCCAGTAGCCCTGCTCCAGCAGGGCCACCTAGTCTTACTCCGAGGAGGAAGACACCACAACTTCTCTGAGAAATCTGTGCCAGTGCTCAGTCCTCTTCACAATAAAAAAGTGTTTCCTCGTATTGAGACAGAACCTCCTGTATTTCAGTTTTTGCCCATTGCCTCTTGTCCTTGCACTGGGCACAGAACCTTGATCCATAGTCTTCCTTACAGTCATATAGTGGTGCATAAGGTTGTTCCTCCCCCGGTGTGGGACTTTGTGCTTTGCCTTGTTGAACCTCATGAGGTTGCTGTCAGCACATTTCTCCAGCTGGTGGATATCTCTTGGATGGCAGCACAACCTTCTAGTGTATCAGACACTCCTCTCAGTTTTGTGTCATCAGCAAACATGGTGAGGGTACACTGTGCTCATTCATCCAGATTATTAATCCACATATTGAGTGTGGGGTGCTCCGCTACTTACTGGCCTTGAACTATTTTATCATGGAAGTTTATCAAGTTGATCAGGTGTGACTTCCCCTTTGTGAATCCATGCTGACTACTACTTTCTTGTCCTTCTTGTCCCTATAAATGAATTCTAGGGAAATACTGACATCTTGAAGACAATAAAAACCCTACAATATTCACTGACACGCAGATTTCAGTGCTTATAGTAAAATAATCAGTTCAAGTTCACAGAAATGGGATTTAACACTTAGATA
This sequence comes from Brachypteracias leptosomus, assembly GCA_013401335.1. Classification (NCBI taxonomy): domain Eukaryota; kingdom Metazoa; phylum Chordata; class Aves; order Coraciiformes; family Brachypteraciidae; genus Brachypteracias; species Brachypteracias leptosomus. Next base: position 72,178 of record VYZX01025108.1, read on the forward strand.
CAATGGTCTGGGAATCTAGCCAGGGCCAAGGCTTGTCTGTGCTGTTGTGTATCTGAGATAACTAACCCATTAAGCCTTATTTGTATTTATTAAAATCTCACTGGTATCGCACATATACATACACACGTGCACACAAACAGCTAAAGAGAAGTTGTGACCTTTTCGTAATCTGTTGCTTTTGTCCAGTGCATTGATTGATTTTTGTTCTTGGTTTTATAACTTAGGTGCTCTTTATTGACAAATTCTCCATCGAATAAGGCTTTAAAGAAAAACATGAAAGAACCTTCTAGGAAAACACTTAGTAAGTAAAAATAAATCTTGAAATGAATTAATAAAGTTATGTGTATTGACTGGTGTCTAATAAAATCAGTATACCTTATTGACACCTCACGCTCAGATAGATTAGATTCTGTAAGGAAATCCTGTGGTCTCTTATGTCAAGTGGTACTGGGAGCTTCCCAGGAAGGACTTTTTTGCCTCATTGCTACATAAATAGAAAGGATAGCTGGTGGGAGTTGAGCTTCTTTTGTCAGCATAGGTAAATGTGTCCAGGAGATCCCTCCCAGTGCTCCTGAAGTTTTCCCCCAGGAATATCAACAAGATTTCCCCCTTTACAACATCTATTTTATGAGTTTGTTTCTGCCGATCTGAACTGCTCATATTTAGTTTTGGGGTGGAGGCTACACTTAAGGCTTCTTAGTACAGCAGTGTGAATGCAGACATTATTAATGACTTAAGGCACATAAACCCCCAAACATTTATGTGTACCCACCAGACAGTTTGTTAATATGCATTCCATATTCCAAATATAAGGTGTGAATGCATTATAGCTAAGGCATGTAATATTTGAGCATAAAATAGGCAACTAGAAAACACATTTGTGAATGAATGGTGTAAAAAGTTCCTCAGAACAATATTCTTGTTAATTCAAAGTTTTAAGAAATTCCTACTTATTGATATTATTGGAGGAGGGATGTTATGTGAAGTAACAATTCATATTTATTTCCTTTTCTCAATAATCTTTATTTTAGAGTGATTTGCCATAAATATGTTTTGTAACATAAGGAGACATCAACTATTTCTACTGTGCTGCTAGCTTAACTAAGCATCTACCTTAACTGTACAAATATAATGTTAAAAAAACCCTTTTAATGAAAATTAAATTATTCTACTCTAGGAGTAAAAAGCATGGTGAAAGATCAGCCTTTGGTTTTCCATAATGAAATTAAATCATCAGGTTATACAGCAGCACCACGGTGAGTTGATATTTTCTCCATTTTATTGATGTGTATTATGTTACATAATATGTAGTCTCATGACTGTGAAACTAATCACCCATGAAACACAGATATGATATTATCAAACAGAATAATTTGAAAAATATGTTGTAATACAACATTTTCAAAGCTTCTGGTCAGTTTTCAACCTTCTTTCAAAATCTACATTAGGCATTCTGTCTTTTTCATATGATTAAACTCGTTTCTTCATATTGCAGACAGAAATGTCTGAGAACTTTATATGGACTTTGACCTTCTGAATGCATTATCAAACAAATTACAGAAAACAAAACTTAGATGCAAACTTGAGCATCAGATCATTAGAAAGTTATCTTGTCATCAGTGTGCATTTTATCTTACCTACTGACATTACTAGTAAACATAAATAGTAAGAAGGAAGTAGGATTGTTTTTTGTTTAAAATAAATGATTTCTCTCATGCAGCATTTAATGTTTCATATTGGAAAATCTGTGTTCTTTCTTGTAGGATGACCATGTTTTCTCCAAATAATAACCTGAAGGAAAATGAGGTGTCAAAGTGGAAGACCAGTTGTAAATGGTAGGTAATTTAGCAACTCCATTAGAGGAGGAACAATTTAAAATGAGGATAAATACAGTTCTATGAGAAATATGGGTTTTAACTGCTTCTCTTCTTGGAACTTTTTAGTTAGGGGTATCACTGAAACTAAAAGACTGTAAATTTACTATAAAATGATTGTAGCAAGTCATTCAGATTATCAGACTATCAATTAGTTTTGAGTAAATCTTACATATAAAACCAAATACACATCTTAGATTTTTTTTTTTTTTTTAGATTTTTCTAGAAGGAAGAACAGGTGCTAAGTATGGTTGGAAACGTAGTCCCAACATGTTCTTGAGCTGCAATTCTAATCAGAAAAATAACTGAACGTGGCACACAGTAAGTGATTCCAGATCATGTGCCACATTTACCCCTAAAATAATTTCATCTCAAGCTAATGCAAGCTTACTTTCATGGATTTAAACAGAGTATAATCTGATCAGTGGCTTAATTATCACTGTGGACACAAAGAACAAATTTTGTTTAGAGTTGACACTTTCATGTTAATTGGTGTGGCATGTTAAATGGGAATATTACACACATTATTCTCTTTAGTCTTATATAGAGTCTTTATTGTCTACAGTACAAACATAAATTATGATTAATGCCATCATTTTTCTCTTTTAAAAAGTATTGTTTCTAAGAAACTTAATAACTCAAGACTAAATTTTTTTGCAATTCTTGCACACACAGGCAAGCCTTCTTGCGGACGTCAGACAATTTCAGGATTGGTTTGTACTATTTTATGGTAGACTAAGCTACTTAGCACTTTAAGTTTTGTGTGGGTTTTTTTTAGTATCTTGTTAAATAGATGATCAATGTAATTCTTATATTTACATATGAAGATATTTTTCATATTGCATATGGTCACAACAAAGTAGAGGTTGCATTCTTTAAATACTTTTATTAGATCGGTATCATAGAATCATAGAATGCCAGGTTGGAAGGGACCTCAAGGATCATCTAGTTCAACCTTTCAAGATAGAAAAATACAGTTTAAATGAAATGGCTCAGTACCCTGTCAAACTGAGTCTTGAAGCTGTCTAATGTAAGGGAATCTACTACTTCCTTTGGGAGGCTATTCCAATGTTTATTTGTTCTCACTGTAAAGAATTTTCTTCTGGACTCCAATTGGAATCTCCTCAAGAGCAACTTGCAACCATTCCCCCTTGTTTTTTCCATGTGACTCCTTCTAGAAAGTCTCCATCCTCTTGATAGCCACCCTTTATGTACTGGTACATGGTGATAAGGTCTTCCCTAAGCCTTCTCTTCTCAAGGCTGAACAACCCCAGTTTTCTTGGCCTTTCTTCATACAGGAGGCCTTCCAGTCGCCTGATCATCACAGCAGTTCATCTGTCATCCAACAAGGTCCTGGAATGCTTAGAGGACTCCTTCCTCATACAGGTGTTAGCTGTGCCACCCAGGAAAGGGGCACTGCTGGACTTGTTGCTCACTAACCTAGAAAACATGCTCTAGATAGGTATGCAATTTAAGAAGTTTGCTATTGTGTACAAGTTGATGATAGAAGTAATTTAAGTATGACAATTCAAAATTCATTCTGCCTCTTATTTTGTATTTACCATAAATTTTCCAGGAAATATTTATATAAAGATGTTTAGGATAGTTCCTAAAGTACATTTATTTCATAATTGAAATGAAAATGTACTGGGTTTAGATATCTTAATATTTTTCCTCTCTTTCTCTTTTTTCCTTCTTTGAAGTAAAAAAAAAAAGAATATCCTTTGGAAAGTGATCCTCCAATCAAATATGAGAAAGAGATATCTGTTACTTGTAAACCAACTCCGATTTGTTGCATTCAGTATTCTGGTATGTAAATGCTTTATAAAATGTACAGTTGTGTCAGTGTGCAGAAAGAAAAGCAAATTTACGTGATATGATTTATTAAGAGCATGGATTTACTAGGTAAATTCCCAGAAAACTTTCTGGCAATATCGTGTGCTGTTTGATCATCAATTTTAGCTTGCAAAACCATGCAAACTCTTAACAAGTATGCAAAAGGATTCTATTTCTCTAATTTTACGTCCTGTTACCTTTTGGATTACTCTATGACTTTGCCACTACAACTTGAATATTAGTAGTCTAACAAGTTTTGTCACTAAGGCATTTATTTTCTGAGATAGTGTCATCAGAGTATAATAAAAGCTGAAGTTCTGTTTCTTATGTAAAGATTATTCAGTTTTTATATATTAAAATATATTAAAAGAAATCTTCCATACAGTCCAAACAAGGGTATTTTCTTAACTGCTTTGGAGAAGTGAGTCTTGTAATAAGTTTAGTCATTTCTATTCCATATAAATATGATCATACTGAAACCACTTCTTAGATTAACAATCGAATGTAGTACCAAGTATATAATTATGTCAATATACACTCTGCAAACCCCAATATTGTCACAGTATTTTAAAATATATCTTTGTAAGTATTTGAGGACAAGAGCAAATTTCATCTTCAAGAAATAAAATGTAATCAGTAACTTTTCTAAATTATATTCCAGCCATCACTCTATTCCCTAGAAAACGGGAAGAAATTATTTTTATGGCTTCTGGAAGAAATTGATTGCAGAGAGCTTATTTCTAGGAATGTCATATGTGCTTAAAACCAGAAGTTCTTTTTTAGCAAAGAAAAGCATGGCTTTAGTTTCAATAATATATTTAAAGTACTTTGAGTAACATCTTTCTCTGTCTTTGTCACTGTCTTTCATACACACGCACACACATTCACACACGGATTTAAACAACCACAGTTTAGCAAAACAAGGTTTAGCAAAAATTACTTTCTTTTTGTGAAGTAAAGATATCTTATTATTGTAAAGTTGTAAAGAGGTGTTCTATTATTGTTCTAGTTTGCATTGACCAAATGATTTTTAGCTTTACAATATCTTGAAACAATCTTTCAAGTGATCTTTGTAAAGTACAAATCACAATAATTAATATTTATGTGCATCTTTAAACATAGTAGAAAGAGAAATAAATAGAAAACTTAAGAGATTGTAAAGTTGCATTAATGAGTTAATGCAAACCTTCTTAGATTTATTAAACATTCTTTTGTAGTATTGGAGGTGTTACGAGTTATCACTTGCTGCTCTGTTAGAAAACAGTTTTATTCAGGGTTTGAAATGATGTTCTATTAAACAAGCCTCCAAAATTCTATGCAAAATTATTTTTTCTCATTCTCCATGCACAAGAATGTTTATATATTGTTTTTTCTATGTGTGTGACAATTTATGTCACTTACCTGATATACTTACCAATCAGCTCTCATGGTGAAAATACATACTGTCAAAACTTGGGAGAATTGGAGGAAATCTGCAGAAGAGTTCCACAATTTAGCTCAAAGACTTCATACCTTTGAGTTTGTGGGGCATGCAATTTTTAGAATATTTTATCCAGGACTACTTATCTTATTTTTGTGATGAAAATATTTAAGCATTATTTAGTATGTACAATCACTAGTACTTGAAGAAAAAATCAACTGAAATACTGCTTGTTCAATAAAAAGAAAAATATTTTTATAGAATGAAAAAATATTGTTATAAAGTAATTCTTTAGCTGTTTAGTATACTGGTACATTTAGTAACTGACAACACAAAAAAGAGACTCTGGAATGCCTCTTAGCATATAGGTCTACCCCATTGTTCATCTCACTTAAAATTCAGTTTCAGTAGATGACTCTCAGAGATTAGAAATAGGGTTCTCTTATCTGTTTATATTGCCATAATGTGGGAAAAAAAATGTGTTGTGGAATATAGTGTTCTGAACCTGCAAAGTGGGTGGTACTTGGAGAGTGGATAGCAGTGCATCATGTTAGTGAAGTCAAGCATGACTTCTATTCCCATTCCCTTTGTAAAGATGCTCAGGAGATTTATGAAGGGGTTGTTCAGGTGGTATCTCTTAAAAAATTCTTTTCACAGTGAACCTATGCATTGATTTACATTTTGTACTTAATTTCCTTACTTTTTCTCTTGCTTCACCCTCTCTTATTTTTTCCTATTGGTTCATTTATCTGCTGTTTATTATATTCATTTTTTCAGGAAAATTTTTTGAGCAAGCAATTAAGTGTCACAAAGCTCTGCTATTATACAGACATTAAGGGAGTCTATTCTGTCAATGTGTGCCCCCCTGCTAATTACCAGTGTAAATGAACAATCTGACTACACTTGGATAGTTTTTAGGATTACCTTATGAAGCAAATTTATCATCTTTAAGAAACAATCCAGAATGACTAATATGTGCTTTTTATTATAGTATATAGGACAAGGTGATATAATTTTAATAAGATATAAAAAAATGGGTGCAAAGAAATAGATTTAAATGACTACTAAAAATTTCTACACTTAAATTTTTTCATGAAAAGTTAATTTCTGCCTTTGAATAACTGCTTTGAAAGTATGTCAGAATATGAAATAAATTACATACAAATTGCTATCAAATTCTGCAACATGAGTTTGTGATGCTCATACAAAATATTTGTTAAACAGATGACATGAATATCTGGTTTGTGTTTTGTTATAGTGACGTGATTTTTATGATTAAAAGAAACAGCATTTTAGAACCTTGTTATTTGTAAATAAAAATCATTAGACACTCTTCTTTATAGGGGATGGAGAGATGCTGGCTTGCGGCCTGGCTGACGAAAGTATATTGATATTTAATTTCAATCTCACTGACACATGTAATGTTTTTGCAGGTAAATTTAAGAATTACTTTATTAAAGAAACAGTATATGATTTAGTTCAACCTAGAATGGCATAGTAATTAAAAGATTCCACTTATGTCACCTTGAAAAGTATGAGTGAGGGGAGATACTGCTGATTCAAGGTGTAGAAGTTATTTCTCTGATTGGTTAATTTTGTTCTAGAATTAAATTGCCTACTGGGTTTTCCCATTTCTTGTTTTTTTGGGAGGTATATCATTATATGTATTGCAATCTGCATTGTATATGTATATTACAATACTTAAATAGAAATAATAAAGACAATATATTGTAATGATAATGCATGTGAATATTGCAGTAGTATGTTGTAATAGATTGTTAGCCAAAATATTAACTACAATGGCATGGCAAAAAATGTGTTTGGTTTGCAGCTCCAGACTTCTAAAGAACAACAATTTTTTATAAAGGGACTATTCATCTGGGGAAATGCATATCTGCAGAAGTGTATGCATGTGCAAACACATGTGTATTGCTTAACATTGTAGATGAACCTTAAGAAAAAAAAAAGAATGCTAAATTTCTACAAGAACTGTTAAATTTTTAGTAACAGTAAATGGTATGACTTTAAGTCAGTTCTGCTAAATGAATTTTCTGTGGAAGTTTTTAATGGGATATAACTGTCATTTACTAGCAGACCATAACAAATATAAAAGTGGAAAATTTTAAGTTATTTTAGAAAATTATTTCTAAGTAAATAACTCTGATAACTGATTTCAGAAGACTGGGAGGCTTTTAAGTAATTTTCACTGTATTTAGTGGAAGAAGCTGTGGCATTGTGACAACTAACAGGCAGTTGTTACTGCCTTGAAAATGGAATTTTTTTAACAGAATAGATATTGCTATTTCTTGAACAATGAAAGTTTTACATTACCCTTGATTGCAGCTCAGAATAAAAGTAATGCTGGTATTAATTAAATATTAATTATTAAAAAATAATGCTGATAAAAATTACTGATATTTTTCTCTTTGAGGAAATTGATGAAAATATGCCTTGTGGGCAGGGTAGCAAGGTCTTTTCTTTCCACAAGAACAAGTTCATAAACTTATTTTTCTTAATGTATCACCAATTTAAGCAGATTAACAGTGCAAATAATATAAACTGTAGGGAGAAATAGTGTTTTGAGTTTTTATTGACATAATTCTGTTATTTAGGTGGTACTGGAAAAAAAGCAGTAATTTTGTCCAAAGGGACTCCATATGTATAGAATACATTTAGCATTGTTTTAGAAGATTAGGATTTCTAAAAAATGTAATTAACCAAGAGATTAAAATTCTGTATTTTCTTCCAGTATTTGTTACAAGCATCTACAAAATTATGATACAGTGCTGCTACAGTATTTGGTACACAGCAGCTTAACCAAGTTGTGCCCAAAGAATTCAATGTTTCTTCAGATTATTAACACTTCTTTCTTAAGTATTCTGAAGAAGCAAAGATGTAAGTGATTTTCAAGAACTTTAAAGTCTTTTTTTTTTTGTTGCAGGGCTAATGTGAACATGAAATAGAACATAAACACTGCAAAATTATTCCATGAGGCTGTCATTGTACAGTACGTGATCTGCAGCTGTTCTTTGCAGTTTGTCTCTTGCAATGCAGATCCAACTTTTCTTTAGTGAACCACTATGAAGAAGTTAGACAGGCTGGTTTTACTTGAATGTATATAGAAATTATGTGCTGCAGAAAGTGACATTTCAATTCTGTGAAATGCTATTTTTGGGATTACTTTTTTTTTCACTAGAGTTTGTTTTTATGCAGACTTCATTGGTTGTTGGACTGTTAATAGCTGGATTTTATCTTTGTTTCATCTCAGGGGGAGATACTAATCCTATTGACTTTTTTGCGTCTGTGCCTCTATATACTTGCTACATACTAAATAATGTCCAAAAAATGGCTCCATACTGGCAATAGCAGAAAACATGGACTTTAATAAGAAACAATATTCATCTGAGTAGACATATTTGAGAGCAGAAAAAAGTATTGGAATTTAGGGATTTCTAAATTTGAAAGAAAATCTTAGATCATAATACTCTGTAAATCATGAAGAAAACAGCTCTTAGATTTTGACACATTATTAATGAAAGTCTTTGTCTTCCTATGAAGTAAAATTAAGTATTATGATTTTATAAATTTTTCAACATTCAGAGCTCCCTAAAATACTCCAGTACTCTACAAATGCAAGCTACTTTATTGTGATGAGAAGAGTAAAGTGACCTGCACCAAACTTCATGCTACTACAGAGAAACATTTTCTGGTGCCAATAGTTTAGGTGTCAAGTACTAGTTCTTTAACTTACTTTAAAAAAAAAAAAAAAAAAAGATTTATTACTAAATTACAGATACTGTAATCTAAGGGAGTCAGAATTGGAAACCACCAGCTATGTGTTTAATTCATTCATGTATTTTTGTATGGTTCAGATTATCATGAAGTCACATATTTATTTTCTACTTTAGATGCCTTTGGTTTTGAAGTGTCATAATAAATCTGTTTTCTTTTCATTAAAATCTGTGGCGGGAGATCAATG
>VYZX01025110.1:0-99071 GCA_013401335.1 Brachypteracias leptosomus
AGCAGTGCCTGGCCAATCCGGAGATGTTGTTTAGCACGTGTCAGAGTTTGTTGTGCCAATCAGAGTTGTGCTTCCGGCACGTGATCAGCGCTGGGGGGTATATAACGAGAGATTCGGGCGAATAAACGGCAATGCTTGGATTACATTAGTCTGTGTATGCGTTGTCCATTGATCTCCTGCAGTTCCAAGCTTCCTCTTCCCTTTCCTCAGGCACTTCTCTGATCTTCTGTCAAATAGATCAAGCACAGTAAAATGGCCAAATGAGTCATCTTCTGAGGGCCTAGTGACCTCGGCAGAAGAATTTCACCATCATCTCTTTGGAAGGCAGGATCAAGCTCGCAGGGAGACTCTGCAGTAATTTATTTGTGGGAGAAGGAATCTGAAGTTATATGATCCTTAGCTTGGCTGGAGGATAGGTTTTCATACAAAGTATTCATGAGATTGGAAACAGTGTTTAAAATTTTATTTTGATAGTGTTTGGCTGTTTGGTTTCTTTTGAGGTACCTAGGGCTTTAGCTAAAAGAGAGATAAATAAATGAATGAAAAGGATCTTCTAATCTGTTTGTCAGCCCATGAGTCAGCATGATGAGAAGAGGCAAGGTATGACCCAACTGCATCTTTTGGATGACATGTTAAAGCAAAGTTCTGACCAGTTGTGGTCACTAAAGATCCCACTGCAGTAATTTTGTTTGTAAAGTGTGTTAACTCTGATGACCTGGCCAAATGCTTCCAACATTCCCACTTTGTTTCAAATGGATACTATAGTCTTCATTTCCTCTCCAAAACAGCTATGTTGTTATAGGCTGCTAAATTCTTCCTGTGTTTCACCACAAAGATTCAGCATTGTTTTAGATTAAACAATCATATGGTTTCTGCATCAGCTTGTAAAGCAAGGCAGTATTTCACAAAATGAAAGACACAATAAAAATGTAGACTACTAATACTTTTGAGCCCACTCACTGAAATACAAAATTTGACTAGTGGCATAAAGTACAGTCAGCTGAGGTGGTGTTGAGTGGCATTAACCACTGATGCGCAACATTTCTTCCAGTACGTTTAGTGTCATGAATGCATGTTTGACCTAAAAATCAAATCTTTATGTACATCATGGTACTGGCTCTGCTTCTTTTTTAGGTCAGATTTTCATCTGATTTATGCTACAGTTGAAAGTCCCGCAAGTTCCACTTGTGTTAAGCACAAAAACCCCCAAAGTAGTATTTGGGCTTTTTGTGCATGTTTAGCTGTGTGCTTTGAGGCCAGTCCAAAAAGTAAGGGTCCTAGACAAAACTCATTCTTGTATGAGGTCAGTGCAGTAGAGCAATTTAGCTAAGGTAATAGCAGAGACACCAAATAAGCCATCTGTGTTAAAATAAAGTCCTCCTCCAACTGATGCCAATGCTGGGTGCTTAAAGACAGAACATAAGAAAAGGGCGCATCTGTAGCAGTATTTTCCCAGGTAGTGTCTCTCCAAATTCTCCCAGCTTCCAGCAGTCTCCAGGACTGTACACAAAGAAACAATAGACAGAATGAATAAGCCGGTGGCATGGAGAAATGATATACAGATGTATCAGATGTTGCTGATGCTGAAAATGCGATTTGCATAATATGGTAATGTATGCATTATAGTTCCAACTACATACATGATCAAAGCATCCATTGTAAATGATAATGCAAATTAATTTTAGGCTCATTATTATCAATTGAACCTGAATAGAAATCAGATTCAGTAAAAATAGAATAAAGAAACAAACTGAAACTATGTAGGGAAACAGTCATTAATATGATTATTCTCTCTGGCTTATAGCTAGGTACATGCTCCTTCTGTCTATGTTTCTCCTTCTGCCTTCTCTGATATTCAGATACAAATTCTCCTTTATTCTGCAGCTCATGCTCTTGGTTTCTCTGTTGATGTTCATGTCACTCTCTCAGCACACTTTCCCAAATGTATTATTAAGGTCTGCATGGTCTAATAGGTTGCCATTACCCTGAGCTTTATTCATTCCTTTTCCAAACTAAATCAAATTTGAGCTTGAATAATGTTGATAGGGACATTTGCCTAAACTAAGTTTGTTACTGCAGTAATGGGTTTGGATTTGTGAATTAACGGGTCATTTGTTTTTAAAAACAGAACACCATTATGTTCCTGATGTTTCTGCCCCTTCTAATAACTTTCTAATGGTGATCTTTTGTCCTACTGTAATGGTTTCTAGTTCCTGCAGTGGCTTATACCTGGAGACAGGAGACGGATAAAATACAGGGATCGAGTCATTATCCAGCACTGAATTTTCTGTCCTAAAGTGAGTTTTAAATCATTTAATCATATAATGTAATTATTTCCTCATTTTCACTAAAAATACTTAAATCTGATGATTAAGAGTGCAATCTTCAGTTACTACAAAATTATTCAGCATGGCTAGTCTCCTTAGAATTAAAACCACCATAAGGATATGAGCATCTTTTATTTCTCTGTGAATATCTTAACTTCATCGTAAACCTACTTTCAGTATAGGATAATTCATTGGGCAAAGACTGCATGCAATTGTAGATGCAAAATAATATTAAATTTCTTCCTAAATTGGGAAAGAAATGAGAACAGATAAAATTACGGATATTATTCCTAGGAACATTCCTGTCTGTCTATCCTTGCTAAGATATTAACAACTTCATTCTGGCATTTTGAAGGAAATACCATTTTAAGCAATACTTAATATTATTATTTTCCTTACTTTTTGTTTCTTGACTATACACCTTATGATTCCTTTACATGTGGCACTGTAAGGAGTGTTAATGAAACTGCATATTTATTTATTTTTTTTACAGTTTATGCTATATTGATACTTATATCTGCAGTAAGGTTGCAGAGAGATTATTATCTTTATATCACAGTGCATAGTAGTTAAAACCTGATCACTTTCCCAAAGTCATTCTGGAGAATGTGTTGGAGCAATGTTGTATTTGTATCAGTGCTGCCTCTGAACCAACATGGCCATCATACCATTGATACAATACTGCTTTCATCACCTCCAGGGAGCAAAGCTAGAGTGATGACTGGAAGGCTAAAGGGAAGTATTTTTGTCCCTGCCCCTTGCTGGTTACTCACACTTTTACCCTGTTGTATTTGAGATGTTCTCACCCTGTCTCCTCCAAAGGAGACAGAAGCAAGGAAAAGCTAAAACTTTTTTCCCATTTTCAAATATAAGAATATTCTGCTTGGGAAGTCCCCATTACCAAATGTACCTGCAGCATGTGCAGACACTAACAGCATTAGAGCATGCCCAAAAGATTGATTTTGTCACCTTTACTAATGATAAATGATATTTTACTTCCTATGTACTCACTGAAGTCAGCAGGACTTGAAGCAAAGTATGCAGATATTGATTTTGAATACTGGACCAGAATCTCCCACACCTCACAAATTTTACTTTTTTCTGAAATACTGGTCACACTTTTAACAGTTCTAAAACTGGATGTTGCAGGTGTCCCGTATTGACAGCTGCAATTTTACTGATGCTATGCAGCACAGGATGTCCAGTCTTATTACGTTTCAAGACATAGGAAATGCAACTCAGTATCTGAGTGCATAAAAAGGAAGGAGCCATTCAAAGTTCCAGGTAAGTGCCATTATTTTTAGCTTCTTGGAGGAGGAGAGAGCATTTAATGCTCCTTAATTTAAAGTACTTAATTTTAAAACTTGATTTTTATTTTTAATGTTGCCTACAAGATTGAAGACGACTGTGGAAAACAATATATGCTGAAATATATATAAATCAATGAGAGACTTTCATACTTACATGCTTCTGGCTTCTCCTTCCCCAAAAGCCCACAGTAGTTATAGGAGGTTCACAAATGGGAAATGCAGAACCACCAGAGACTTGGACCCTTCTCATGAAGACAGACTGAAGAGAAGACAGCATACAAAATATAAGACATGATATAGAAGCCTTTCAACCAGAATGGGGGAGGGGAGTAAGCATACAAAATCCTAACAAAAATAAAATTATGTAGAAAAAAATGCACATGTTCACTATACTCAAAATTAGTCTGTTGACCTTGTTTCCTGAGGCCATAATTTACATCAGCCATTCAGCAGGATGCAAAATCTGACTAAATATTGATGTGGACATCAGCAAATTCACAAGGCATAAAAACAAGTTTAAGAAATAATTCCTTTAGGAGAAGATATACCTTCCCACATTGTAAGGCATAAGGGGGTTTCTCATCATCAAGGGCAAGGAGGAAATTTTTCATGAGAATATATGTTTATTCTTTCCTTCCTTAATTCCTTGCACTTCTTCTAAGCATCTGCTCATTAATGGTATGATGACAGGGACTACTGAGGTCTGATCCAACATAACAGTTCCTACAGCTTTACTGAGAATGGATATTCAATAACTAAATAAAATTCCTTATGACGTGCAAAAGGAGGAAGGGGACAAAGCACTCCAGGCCAAGGTCAGAAAGTCCCTATGAGATCTATTCTTGATTACCCACTGGTTTTGCTTTTAATTTTTTCATATGGCTTATTCTTGCAGACTTTGACTGTTGATGTCTTTTAGTCTCATAGGAATTTTTTCAGATATTGACAATAGGTGTTTTGCCTTAGATGGCAAGCATGACAAACTGTAAAGTTGCATACTAGATATTCTGGTATGTGCTCATATCCTGGTATGATCTCATTTTAAGGAATGTGATTGTGACTTTCCAGCATTATAAACTGAAATCAGGGTTTGGTTGTAGACCGCTGCATACTGTATAAAATACTATCTCTCTGTGAATTTCAGCTCATGTCAATACATCTTCATAGCCAATTCCGGAAAGCATCACCAATTACTGTGGCTGTTTACAGAGCGCAAGAACAGAATATTTAATTTTACCAGCCACTAAGGACAACAAAGCTGAATTTGAACTCCAGTTAAAGTTTTGCTGATTACTCTTGACCTTCCTGGGGCAAAGACATGAAGGTCACTGGAGTCATGATTTTTTTCACATTCTGCTTGTCTTTGTCATTCCCCTAATAATGCAGAGGACTAGAAACAAGAGCTGGGTGGTGTTTTTTTCCCCCTGTCTGGAAATCTATTTAGATTAGTCACCAGGTTTTCCAGTCTACGGTCATTGAAGGTCATTTGGTTTATAGCTGAAATTCTCAATTGGAACCTCATCTTGTAATCAGAACTTAAAACCCAAGTGAGGTTTTGTACCTCCTCTGAAAGGGTAGGTTGTTGTATGATTAGCTTCAGAATGTTAAATGGACTGTCTATGTAATGATGGGTAATTTTGGGGGACTTAAATTGCAGCATGAAAAGACCTGTCTTGGATAATAAGTACTGGGCTATATTATAAAGAACAGTATTCTAGGCTTCTCCTAAATGCTAATTCTATTACACATTAACATCCTTTGCTGTAAAATGGCAAAAGGCAAGCCAGCAAGGTGTAAAAATCTTGCAAAGTGCATTTTCACTTATAGACTGTTCCTAACAGCAAGCTCTTTCCTGAAAACGTCCCTTAAATAAGCATCCACTTACAGTGGTCATCATTATATAGTCAGCATCTGCTAACAGCTGTTCCACAGCCTTGGTTGTTGGCAAATACAGAGTATTTGTTGTAATCTATACAGTGATGGAAATGGGTGCATAATTTTTACACTATTTTTTTAAACTATTCTTAGCCCTTAAGTATGAAGCATCAGTTATACAGTATAAATACACTCTGCTGTCCTGTATATTATTTGAGTCTGCAAGATTACTGGTGATAGTTTGAAAGCTCTTTTTAATTTTTGATTGACTGATTGATTATTTTAATATCTCTTTGGCCCCTGTGCTATTTATGTAAACTTAAATACAAGTATACACATTTACATGTATGTATATATATAAATAACCAAAACCAAAGACTCCATGAAGGAATAAGTGCAACCCTGCCATGATATTGTTATGGAGGTTATTACTGTGTGTTAGGGTAAACTAGTTATTTGGCCAACATCTCCTGATGTAGAAGTTGACCTTTGATTTCTTAATTTTTATTACTGTTTAGGTTCCTAGCTTCAGACACTAGCCCATAGATAGCCTTAGCATGTTACATCCCTCTATTCACCCTAGTTGCTGTCTCCTTTTCTGTGTGTCCATTTGATCTCCACACAGCTGCTTAGGTACAAGCAGGAGGTTATCTTTCACAGGGTTCAGTGTTAGACACTGTCCTGTGCAGTGCAAGCTTGATGAGTGTCTTCAGTTGGATATCATTCCACAGTCAACCACCACAATCATCATAATCTGTGACATCAGCACATCACTTGCTCCAGCAGGCATTATTGTCACTCTTACTAGAAAGTCGAGCACTTTCAACACATCTCTGTAAGCAACTGATGAAACCACAGCTTTGTCCCATTCCTTAAAGAGCCTGAATCATCCTTTGGGCATAGGTTTTGATTCCTTTCTGGGCTTGCAGAAGCTGACATCACCCAACTCTTAAGCTTTTCTCTAGAACCACTAACTTACTGCCAGATTACCTTTCTCCTTGATCTTTAGCCACCATACAGAGGTCCTTTTAACTGATTACTTTTATATGTTCACTTTACATGGATTAAAGAGCGTTCAGTGGATTTCAAAATAGCCTGCTTCAATTTCAATTTTCATTCATGATTCCTGCTCATCAAGTCCACCAGCTTCTCAGAAGTTGCAGACACCACAAACATACATGCACCCCTACTCTCCATTTTTTAAATCTGTGACATATTCTGGGATCCAAATTATGCTGCTGTTGCTTGCATCTCTCTGATGCAAAGATGATGGAAAACTGCTGCAACTAAATGTCTGGAAAAACTCCAACCACATAAGGAACCAATACCATTCAGAACTATATGCATTTTTCAGTTGTCATTAGCCAGACTAGACCCTGCCTACTTTGGAGAACAGAAGGTGGAAAAGGTGTTAAACAACTTTCTTTTACTCAAATTAATTTCATGATTCAGACACATCCCAGGGATCTGGGCCTATGTTTCTAAAGCAGGTTATTTGACTAAGGCCAAGCTGACTTTTCCAGCTAGTGTTCTTTCTCCGCAGCTCAGATCTGAGAAGAAAAAAAACAGTTTAACTCACATTAAAAGGGCACCATTAACTCTAAGTACCATTCCCAGACAGCCTCCTGTTTCTTTCAGGCTGGCAACCAAATACGAGAGTATTAGCGAGTGCATTTACTATTTGATGAAGTACACACCTTAAAAACCTAAGCTGGACACTAGGCTCATGACAGACAACAAGGTCTTTCACTGCACAGAGAAACATGAAGCCACAGAAAGAGGCTGCCTACAACGTATTGTAGGAAGACAACAGTTTGAGATATTTTGCTTTTCAATAGGCCATATAGTATCTTGGATGTGCGTGGATACTATGCTGACTATAGGGTCATTTCTCCTGCAATAGTGTAGGTGTCTATGTGTTCTCTTCTAGCACATGATTTAGTTGATGTTCCTGAACCTAATGAATTTTGGCAGCAGGAATGATAATTGTTTGTCTCCAGTCACTAAATTTTGTTACAGAGTTAAAATAAACCTGTCTGCTTGACTAGTCTCATGTGTGACAAAATAAAAATAAGCCTTCACAAAGAATCATTTTCAAGCACCATTTTACTTTTTGTCTTAGGCTTGCAAATGCTTTTCATGTTTTCTGATATGTCAGATGTCATAATGCAAAATAAATAACCAAGAGAAACACACAGAGATATTGTCTGAGTGGCTTGTAAGGGAGAAAAGAGCCTTCTGCTGCTTCCTTTACCTTCTTCCTAGTCTTCTTTTTCCTACATTTTCAATAGATGCTTCTTTGTAGCATGTGCATGAACCACTAATGCTCTTTTAATGTACCATTTTGCAGCATTTTGAAGCCCAGCCACAGCTCAGGACCCCCACTGAGCTAAATACTGCACAGACAGAACAAAGTCAGTCCTGGCTATGGGGACAGCCCATCCCACAGCCTCAGGAGACTAACATTGTAAATGTTGATGCATTCAACGCATCTGTCATGCATGCAGATCATAGAGACAATGACATTGGCTGAGACAATGAAATTTTGCAGAAATGCCCATTGGTTACCAAATACATCATTCAAACATAATATTTTTTTTTTAAAAAAGGCTTAGAACTGGTGTTTGCCACAGAAGTCCCATGTGCATTCAGCTTTGAAGGAAACAGAAGAACTTGCAAGTGGAGCAAGAATTCTTAGATCAAATATTTAAAAGTCCCCCAGTCATTTAGGAGCTCACAGCCTTAATTTCAAAAGTGAATTGGAATTGAATTTCAAGGAACAAAGAACTTCTGACAATTTTGCAAGGAGGACTAGATTCCCATTTCACTTTTCAAAATGTTAGCCCTTCTGTGTAGAAAACACCCTGCCACATACAGATACATTACTGTCACTGCAGAACAGAGAGAGAACAGAAATACTTCTGTGCTGGTTAGTCCAGTGCAGTGCCTTCCCACTAACAATAGCTATATCAGGTCTGGAGAGAAGAAAAAGAAAAATCACTCTTGCACTCCTGCAACAGGACTCTTTTCCTTTTTTCATAAGTGAATCACAATTAATTATACTGGAACCAAAGTTAAACTCAAAACCAAAATCCTGTCCTCCTCTGGACATAGAATCATAGAATAGTTTGAGTGGAAGAGACTTTAAAGATCATCTAGTTCCAACCTCCCCTGCCATGAGCAGAGATACCTCCCACTAGACCAGGCTACTTGAAGCCCCATCCAACCTAGGCTTTAACACATCCAATGTTGAGCCATCCCCAATCTCCTTGAGCAACCAGTTCTGGTGACTTACCACCCTCAAAGCAAAAAAGTTCTTCCTAATTTCTAACCTAAATCTACCTTCTTCCAGTTTAAAGCCACTAACCCTTGTCCTATCACTACAAGCCCTAGCTCTAACATCATAGCTTGAGTTTAAATTGAAGCCATCAAATAAAACTTCAAAAGAACATAGGAGCAGTGACCTACCATTTAGCATCAGTTTGCATTTTTTCCATAAAAGAAAATCAGCTTGTCCTAGAAATAGCTATAGGCATTTGACTCATTAAATTTTTGTTTGAATGAATATTTTTTTCTGATTAAAACAAAATGTTATTTCTAAGTTACCCCCCCACACACACAAAATTGATTAAAGCTCCTTCCTAAAACAAATCAGACTTTCTACCTTTTAAAGTAGGGATCATAACTAAAGGCTGTTCTTTCCTTTTTCTATGAAGTTATTTGGGCAATTAAATATATTCTGAAAAGATTCTCTTCTTCTATAAAACTAATAATTGTGTCCCTCAAAATAATAATAATGGAGTGGATTCATTCATTCTTGCTTTTGACCTATAGGTCAAATTAGGATACTTCCTGTTGATACATCAAGCTCTTTAAGGGAAAACTTGTTGAAAAGCAGTTTTAAACAATGAATGATCCATTATCCTCACTTAGAATCTCATAAAAATCCTGTACTTCCCAGCCTGTATCCTTTCAGGGTGTGTTCCTGAAACTGGCCTCCTTGCTCAGCTGGTGTTGGGTTTGCACTCACTTGCTGTATGGTGCCCACCTATTCTGTATGTGATACTGTCCAAGGAGATTCCTGGCATCTATGTAACACCCCCGAGCTGCTGCATGCTATGTTTTTCTAAATTGTCTGCTGGTCATTAAAATGCAGTGAAAAATTCTAAACTTTTTAAAAGTCAATGGGGACAGCTGCAGGGGCATGGTTTTGCTTGGATGGACTAGGACCGTTGGGGTGCACACCCACATCTGGACACTTAACCAGTGAGAATCAACAAGGCTTTGCTGATGTCTGGCAGCTGAGGGACTTCCTGTATATTTTTGAAAGCTCCCAAACTATCCTTATTAAATACCTGTCATACTGATACACATTAAACTCTGCACAATGGGATCAATAGGTGTTTTTCCACAATTTCAATACTTTCACATATGCTAAAACTTTCAGCCACAGAAGATTCTGTGACACATGAAGTACATTGTGTGGGTCATATCCTTAGCTGGGAGAAATTTGGCATAGCTCCCTTGACTGCATTAATGCAAAGTCAATTTGCTGCATATCTGGCCCTAGAAGTTGATTTATCATTTGGTCCCTTAGCCTAGGTCCAAAACTGTCATGCATGTACATAATTGTGTGTGAAGAACAGCTGGCATGTAAAGAGAAAATATGTTTTAAAAAAAAAATGTTAAAAATATGTTTAGAAAGCCACAAGATCATTCCTAGCTATTTTTACAGAGCTTATGACAAATTTCTGATACCCTAACCACCTGTGAAGGCAACGCTAATTCCTTTCCATTAGAAAGACTTCCACTTGGTCTTCGTCTTTACAGCCAAAGATTTCAAGGACACAGCTTGTTGCTTAATTCATTTGATCCTATTGGCTAGCTGTCAACAAAAGTGAAAATCCTGTATTTGTAACGTCATAAACTTCCAAGTATGATGTTGTAAACTGAGGACCATGACTTTGACTTAAGGGCAGGAGCAGATGGCTTGGGCATTTATGATCCTGTTTTCAGGAAGCAGGACTCTGCAATCATAATACTAAAAAGTTACTTCATTGGAAAATAAGGCAAGAAATCATTTTGCTGAAGTGCCCCTACTGTTTCTCCAAGCCTTCCCGAAAAAAATGTAATTGATTTCTAAGATCTGTGCGAGACTGCATATTTATTGCACTGAATGAAGTATGGATTGCATGAATTCTGCTGGTGTGACATTCAACCCACTTGAATATTATGAGTTTGACAGTTTGACTCTAACTCAGTTTATTTCCCACTTGAGAGACTGGAAAGGAACAGATGGGAATGTGAGAACGACCAGGGAGGGGAAGAGCACGCAGCAGCTTGTGCTGCTGGGCCTGGTGTCAGTGCACCTCCCTGCAGCTAGTCAGGGGTTGCGACCACCATCTAGAAGTGGTTTTCCAGACATTATTAAAGCTGCAGAAGCACATATAACTCTTAAAGCATGCGCTAGGCAGCCCCAGAAGGTAAGAGAAGGTCTGCTGAGTACAGGCTGTGCCAAATTTAGCGCTGGAAGGGAAAAGGTGATAGAGGTCAGCTTTGCAGGTCTTGTAGGACGTTGGCTGTCTCAACTGATCATCAGTGCCACTGGGCATGTCCCTACATTAGTGCTGAGTTAATAGATAACTAGCTGCATCATCACAATATTTACTCCACTGGTTTGAACACTTTTTTTTCTGTTAATAGCATTTCTCTTTTTTAAATGTTTTGTGTATTTTCAAGTCTTTTGTCTACTTACCACATTTTGTGTCCTTATTACATATACTGCTTAGTCATATATTTACCGAAAATTAATGAAGAAGAACACTTGGCACTTTCCAGAGTCAAATACTTTGCAAACATTAACTAATTAATAATGTATCCCTTATTTTCAGGCATGCTAGCATGCTTGAACGCTGAGTGAAATTCTGCTAAATCATTGTCTCTCTGCATGTCCCCTGCTCTTTTGCTAACCCATTACATGGTTCAAGAGTCTGATTATTGAGTTTGGTTATAGACAGCAAGTCTGATTCAAACTTCTGATAAGCACATGATTTCCAAAATGCCTTTATAATCCAGACTAGGCTTCTAAACAAAGCTCAGTGTGACACGTAGCTGTGTCTAAGTGCATGAGGTATGATCTTAAAATAAGTTGAATGTCTTTTCTGTGATGAAATACAATCACCTTTTTAAGAAGACCTGGCCCCAGATATCTGGAGCTTTGCCTAGGAATCAAAGAGGTTTTACTCTTTTGTTTTATATTCCAGTGGAGACCCTGAACTGAGATCACTCTGTATGCCAACAGGGATACTGCAGTAACACCAGTCCTGCTTTATGCAGTAGCTCAGGCCAGGGCCTCATATTTAACTTCTCGCCAGCCAAGAGGACTCTGACAGTTGCTCTCAAGGTAGAAAACTGAGACACAAATCTTATAATTAACATCAGCTATGACCATGCTTTATAGAGCCTTGTAACTGGTTTGGTTCAAAGGTGCTTGTTTTTGCTGCAGAGTTTACAGAGGCTGCTCCTTTATTTATCCCAGGACACCCTTATAAATGTTTGAATGCAAGGCTCAGTTACTGCCAATTCCCTCATAGCAGGAGTTTGCCATAACTCAGCTGGTTCACAAGGCTTGCTCACAGATCTGACAGCTTGAGCGATATTGCTGCCACCTTGCTTTTCATGATTTTTGCCAGCATTTGTATCACATTCTCCTTTCTATCTTCTCCCCCTGTCTTAGCATGATTCAAACTGTTGTCTTCAAAGAAGCAAAGAGAGTTGCAGAAGCACTTTAGGAAAATATTCCTTCCTGAAACTTCTAAAAAATGCCTCATCAAGGATTTTTTTTAGAGGGGGGTGGGAATTGTGGGGCTTAAGGTTTTATTATTGTTTTATAAATATGGGAAGAGTGCACTGTCTCTAGAAAATGGATAGTCTTGGATCGAGAGCACTGAACACCACTTTCATTCAGGTATTACAGTCAGATAAGATTACTTTTAAAGATTCACTTCCTAGAATAAGTGATGTCCTTCTAGGATGTGTCATCTACTTACCAAAAGAACAAAAGGTACAGTATGCACATATTCATAGGTAACATTACTGAGGAAGGAACAACTAGTCTCTCTCTTCATGGGAGGCTTGTCTAAATTCAGCACATCAATTCTTTTCAGATTGCAATGTTTGCAATTTGGTCACAAAGTCTTTTCTACATTTTCCACCTCACTTGAGTGTTCCAAAGCCTAATATGAGAACAAGCAGTGTGCTTTTTCTGGTCTGCATAAACCAGTATGCCCTACTTTTCACTTTGCTTAGGAAAGAAAATTTTTTCTTCAGAGAGTATTCTATGGCAATGCAACAAATCCTTCCAGCCTGCTATTTTATAGCATACTGTACTCCTAAGGTCAATCGATTAATATTCTGTATTAATCACTAAACTTCTGATTAACTCTTGTCATCCCTGAAAACATTACAGAACAGTTGCTGTAGTGATATGCGTTGCTCTCTTCATTCTTCAAGTTATATAGAGTGGTTAGGAGTGAGCCTGAAACCACTAGAATTTAGATAACAAAATATATTTTAAGAGAACTGCAATGGCATCTAGTCACTGATACAGAAACAGCACCTCTTCTGTGTCATGCAGAAATTAAACCGCCTGCCTAAGAACTTATTGCTTCTAGGACTCCCAGACTAGTCCTTATAAATAGAAAACTTGTAAATAGTTTGACAGCCTTCAGTGACTGCTGACCTTGAATTCCCTTCCTATGAGTATATCTAAAGATTGTGAGAGCAATTCATGTTAAGCAACTCCTATATTTATAAAACTTTTAGAAATGAATAATGTAGCAAACCTGTCTTGGAAGCAGCTACTGTTTTAACTGTTTTACTGTTCCATGGTTGTCATACAGGGATGAAGGAACATCCAGCCTGCATTTCATCCTTGTCTTAAGGAACATCACTCCTATGATTAGCTTAATGCTTCTTGTTTGTAATCCATTCAACCCCTCAGGCCTCCTAATCTAGTTCTTACTCCCATGCTACATGTAAAAATTTGCAGAATAGCCCAAAATGAAGCAATTTTTCAGTATTATGCCCAGCCCCAGCTTTTGAATCTATTTGTCCCAGATTGTTGGAGCTGTTTGTCTACCCTAAACGTCAAAGAATCAGACTCCCGTGAATGCTCCCATCTTTGGGGATTCCCAGCTGCCGGATGTCTTCAGGCAAGGAAGGGTGGATGATTCAGAAAAAAGGCTGTGACTAAGGTGTTTTTCTTCAATTTAAAAAGAACACTACTTAAAGGAATGCTTTGGGTTTTTTGAAAAGTGCCAGGGACTGGATCAGGGATCACAAAACCCAGGTTTCAGAGCTCATGCTGACATCTGCATGTCTTTTCAAACTGACATCAAGTATTTCTCAGTTACTGACTTGAAAAAAACCAGAAGCACATACAACCACACATTTCCACCCCAACTGTTAATTCTGATTGCTGACATACTTTAGGTATTTCTCTTTACCTTAAATATTATTGTCAAGGCACTAGTGTAAGCTGGAATATTTCCATTCAATAAAACTGTTGATTCATACTGGCAAAGAATTTAGTCATTTCTTTTATGGATGCTGTTAAATGAAAAGTACTACACTTGTCTGTTTTGTCAACTGAGCACTGAATTGCTTTGGTGAGATACTTATTACCATTTCTTCAGGCTAACTTTTCAAATATAGCTTAATAGAAAAATGTATAACATTATTATTAATTTAAAATGGAAATTACATATGTTCTACTTGGACATGCATTAAGATTTGCTTAATATTGTCTATATATAATTTAATGCATCTTGTCCTATGTTTAGAGTTGATCTATAAAAGAATAATATTGGGGGAAGTAATTTAAAGTACTAGTGGTGAAATACGCTTGTTTATAAAATTGGAAGAAGTGCACTGATTAGGTGGAAAATTGAAATTTGCAATGTGTCTTGAGCTCTTTTTGTTTTAAGAACCTTCATTATACAGCATTAATGCCTCCATCTTAAACTCAGTATTTAAATTGATGCAGGAATAGGGGAATATAGATCTGCAGTGCATTGCTTGGACCTACTCAGTCAAGGTCATTTTGAGGGTTTACAATAAAAAATAGATCTGTGACAGAAGGCACCAGGACACACAGGCATTCTGATTTCCACACAGGGTTCCTGTCCCCAGGCTGCCCATACTGCATAGCACAGCAGCTCCTATGTAGCCCATACAACTGCATTTCCTCCTCATGGAAACCAGGGAGTGTGTTCCCAGACCTAAGCTGAACATGCAACCAGATACACTGGAAATTGCTTCCAGGCTTCCCAGTTCAGCTGCTAATCATGCAGGATTGTTAGTCTACTCCTGGTCACTATAACTATGTTACAACAGCAAAACACAGTAAGGGAAAAGAAGAGTAGCTCCTCACCAAAATAGCTTCACTGAGGGCTGAATGTTACTCCAAAGAATAAGGTGGCTCTAGCTTATAGTTAAAAACTAATTTGCCCAGTCATAGAAGTGCAGTCCCGCAGTGCCAAAGGTAAATGAGGGGAAAAAGAGGGCTTTAAAAAGCTACTTACATAGAGCAATACTTCATATAGTCAGTCTATAAAGACAAACTTTATCTTGTGTCCGTATTACAGATCCAGAGACAGAGCCTTCAGTGACACTTTGTTTCAGAGGTACAAGCAACATGCAGAAGAACAGAATTTAACAGCCTAGGTTCAGCCTAAAACATTAACAAATTTTCCAAAACCTTAGAAATGCAAGAATTAAGGATTAATTAAGATTCCTTAATTGCCTTAAGTTGAATTTCATTTATTTGGTTTAATAGAACTTCAAGGAGGACCATCACTCAAGGATATTTTGTAGAGATACTGCAAAAGGGCAGCTGCTTTGTTAACACTTTTAATTCACCAAATGATGTAAAAAGATTGGGACACTCAGTCCCCACCAGACATAACAGGGATGGCTGAGGAGGTTATCACTGCCAGTTGCCCACCCTATCCCTCTCCCGGAGGCTACTGCCGCCATCGTTATTTAACACAGGTGAACAGGCATCATGACTGCACCTCTGTCACCAGAGTTCATAACCCAGCATATTAACTTAAATTGCAACTTTAATTTACTAGACTTTAATTTGCACAGCATGAACTGCAGTGTGTACAGCCCACCCTATGGCCTCTGCTGGGAGAGGGAGGCATCCAACTGAGACCTCAGCAAAATCCAACACAGATTCCGACTCTTAACTTTCTGATTTGTCAGGGACAAGTATGCAATACTGTACCATAACACCAATAATTTATGAGCTTCTTCTGAATGCACCTGCAAAGGTTTATTACCAGTGGTGGCTTTTAATTAGAGCTGGTAGGGAGCTTTTACCTGAAAATGTTTTTCACTGATAACTACTGATGTCTCAAATTTGGAGGTTCCTCCAAAACAGGTCTATAAGCAGGAAAGAGTTAATTAGTCTTCTGAAGAGTACATATGTTTTGCGGAAAAGGCTCCAAAGGAGAAAGGAGGTGTGAATTTCCCAAATAGGGTGGACTGGATACATGTATTTTTAATTGCTGTGATTCAGAAGGGAAGGAACATTTTCTATCATGAAGGATCTCATAGTAGAGGAGGAGTGTTGCTCGCCCAAATTCAACATTAATCCAAAGCAGAGGGAAACACAAGAATAACTATCAGTCATCTGCAGCATTTCCCTTTAATCAGGCAAACCCTCATGGGATTTTGTGATGACGCTATCTGTTCCACGTCCTCCACCTGCAAGGAAACTCAGCAGCCTGCAGAGCCTCCTCACTCCTCCCAGCCAACACACCCACTGGTGTCCCGAGCTTCCTGCGTCTCATCATATAAGCCTCTGTTCCTCAGGCATCAGCAGGCATGCTCTGCCATCCCATCAGCGCCACTGCAGTCATTTCAATAATGCATGAACAAGGCTCATGCCCTCATTTTTTACAATTCTTAATCGGGTAAAAATTAGATGTTTCTTAGATACTGCTGTGTATTCTGCTACGGGACTGCCACAACAGTTTGGTTTGTGTTGAGTTTTGCACGTAAGAAAGTTCATTGTACATTCAGGAGTAGGTGCTGTGATTCTGGAGAGCAGCCACCCATCTAGGTGTAACAAAGCATCTCATTTCCATTTCAAGACTACAGGTAAATCCTTTAATTAAAGGAGTCTTACATACTTTTGTGGTTCCTTCTGGAACCACAGGATCCTCCTGAGGACACAGATGTCCTGCTCCACTTCTCCTACCCAGTTTTGTTCCTGGACCTCCTCCTTTTCATGAATGTGAGCGTGACAGAATGGTTCTTGGCTTATTTGCATTCAGAGTCTGACCTGACAATTGGGGGTCATTCAAGGACACAGCTACAGCAATTTCTCTGTGCTCTCCCTGGTGACATCATGGTAGCCAGAATGCAAAAGCTGGGTGGATGAAGCAGAGCTCTTGCCCCTGAAGGTTTGTCATGCCTGCTGAGATTTGCCTCACAGCTGATCATTTCCATCTAATTCTCACCTCTGCTCCCTGCTTTTACTGCACTCAAAAGCAGGGGTAGCACCCCAGACATCATGCCCCATGGAGCCCATCTTGTGAATGCCAGCTATGCCCACTTTCACACATGGCAAAGCCAAGGGTAAACAAACAGGGTTTTTAATGACATCCAGGGCAGTGGATGTTTGCACAGCTGGCTCTTCATACATGGTCCTGAGAAGAGGCTCAAGCCCCCACTGACTGCTCTGGGAGCGATTCTGCCATGTACTGTGCCAAAGTTCATCCGCAGCTTCCCTGGGAAGCTTGGCTCCTCCCAAGCACTGTGCCAATTTACCAAGCTCCCTCCCCACAGGATTTGCAGAGCAAGCTGGAGTCATCCTGGCAATAATAGGACTAACCTGTAGATACAAAGCTATCTAGCATACCTATAAATGAGAAATGCAGCAAAGTTAATCCATTCAGAAAGAAAACTGATTCAATTTTTTTTTTCCCCTCACAAATTGCATATACCATCTTGGTTTTAGAATACCTGCAACCAAGATTTATTTTCAAGTGATGGCATAACTGAGGCTATGAAGTTATTTTAGCTACTACTAAATAATTAGGTTTCTTGTACCACATGAACTTGTACTTGGTTTTCTTTCTCTTTTTTTTTTCTCTTTAACACAATTTAACAATTCTGCTACTCTGCAGATGGCTACAAAAATTATTCAGGAAAAAACATTTGAGGACTTTTTAACCTTCAAAAAATATTCCAAAACTTTCTTTTGTAAAACTTTTCTGCATATTTAAATGTATTTGCAGGTCCTGTTAATATTCAAATTCCTACTTAAAATAGAAAAAATATTTTGACATATTTCTGGGAGTAGTCAACCTTGTTAGCTTCCATTTAAGGTGCAATTATTCAGGAATATTATAGATCATTATGTGGCTTTGGGGAAAAATCAGTACCACTTAAGTGCCCATTAGTGAAAGTGAAATGGTAGTAAGACACCTAGGAAAGCACATGTGGTATTCCCATGAATATCAAATTAATTCATTATGATAGCACTGGTAAAGTGTTAAACTATTTCCTATTTCATGACACAAGATTTATTTTCCAAGGCTGGAATATAAACACTGTCTGGCAATGTTGTAAGAAAGGGTTTGTCATGGAGACCTTTATGTAAGAGATGGCCTTGAGTGTCTATATAGTGGTGCTGGTGGTGGCTATTTCTTCTGCCTACTTTTCCCAGTTAGAAAAGCTCTCCTGTGGTGTTTGGATAACAACTTACGCAACAAAAAGGTCTTCCCTTCCTAAATTCTGCCCAGATGCAAAGAAGAGCAACTCTCTGAAGTAAGACGTCCCCTGTTTGGAGATCAGTTAGAGCACACATACTTCAGTACACAAAATAAAGAGAGATACTCCAATACGAATCAGGGAAGCAGCTCCCGTGTTGCAAAGAGCAAATCATACTCTGCCTCTCCCTTTCCTGGCCAGCTCAGTACCCCGAGGAGACAAACAGGGGACAGTACCCCAGATGCCCATCCCCATGTCCATTCCAGAGCAGTCACTGCAGCCACCCTGAGCTACCAGCACAGCAGCCCCTAGAGCAGATGATCTTCTGCCCCATTCTGGGCTTTAAACAGGACTTGGACAACTGGCTCTAACCTCCTGCGAGCTGAAGTCATTTCATGCATTCCCATTTGATGCATATCATGGGACCTTTATTGCTTCAGGTCCTCATGAACCAGAAGTTGTTCCTCAGATGCTTGGAGTTTCTGACCAGATCTATTCATATGCTTGACAGTCAGGGTCAGGGAAGAGGTCATGGCACAGTGAAGTGATCAGGAACGTGACATTTTGTGGCATCTCTGCTATATTGTGGTATATCTACCCATTATGGGTAGATGAACAAAATGTTTTCTCATCTGTTTCTTACTCATTGTCATTTCAGTTCAGAATCCATTATGGTAATATGAAAAAATCCACATCTCAGGCAGAGATGTACTGACAAGAGCCATAGCATGGGAAAGGAATAAAGAAGTCTGGAAATTAACAGGCTGCTCTGAGGTGTCACAAGTAGACAAGAACTGAAAAAGAAAGCACAAGGACCTCCTGCCTTGCAACAGAATTTAGGCTTGGTCTTCTGTAATATCTGCTGCTTCTGATAGATGGGAAAAACAAAGTGTGCTCCTTGTCTCCTCTGAAGGTATCTTCATACTTTCTGAAATTTCCCTTGAAGGCTTCAGGCACACGAACATTAAAACATACTTCCAGTTCCACATCATAGAGGCAGGACATTCAGTGATGATTGTCTAAAAGATGGTTTTCCAGACCTAAGACAGGCATTTGCATTGTGACCAGGATAATTACACAATGGGGGGAATGATTTTGCAAAATGCTTTGACCTCAGTGAATTACTGCACAACATAGTGTTCAAAGTTGACCCAATTGCTAGTATTCTATACTGGTTTAATAAAAGTTTTTTAAGCAGAAGATCGACTTTTTGCATGTCTCCTCAAGCTTCCCAATTCCCATTACCTAGCTTGTGGCTCTATTCAATAAAAACAACAACAAAAACCAATCCATAATCTTTGAATGTACAAGAAAATTTAAAGACGTATTTCCCAAAAGGTTGCAAAGAATAGAATCTTTGCTATGAAAGAGATCATAGAATCATAGAATGTTTTAGACTGGAAGGGACCTTTAGAGGTCATCTGGTCCAACCTCCTTACATAAGTAGGGATATCTCTACTTAGGTTAGATTGCTCAGAGCCCCATCAAGCCTGACCTTGAATGACTCCAGGGATGGGGCCTCCACCACCTCCCTGGGCAACCCATTCCACTGATCTATCACCCTCATATTAAAGAATTTTTTCTAATATCCAGCCTAAATCTATCCTTTCCTAGCTTAAAACCACTATTCATTATCCTATTGTTACAAACCCTTTTGAATAGACCTTCCCCTGCCTTCAGGTACCAGAAGGTCACTATAAGGTCCCCTGAAGCCTTCTCTTCTCCAGGCTGAATAGCCCCAACTCTCTCAGCCTGTCTTCATACATGAAATGCTCCATTCCCCTGGTCATTTTGGTGACCCTCCTCTGGACATGCTGCAATATGCCCACATCCTTCTTGTGCTGGGGGATGGCTTCCTAAGAAAAATTTTTAAAGACCTTTGATAAGAAATCTCAGCAATCTCCAGTTATGTGGTGGGTTTACCTTGGCTGGGTGCCTGGTGCCCACCCCTAGTCCCTCTATCACTCCTCCCCCCCAAAACCTCCATCAGCAAGGCAAGCGGGAAGAGAATAAGATGGAAAAGGAAAACCTGTGGGTTATGATAAGAAGCGGTTTTAATAAACAGCAGAGAAAGCAAGGCCGCACACGCGCGTGAAGCAAAAGCAGCAAAGCCGTTACTCTCTACTTCCCATCCACAGGCGGTGTCGGGCCTCTCCCGGGAAGCAGGGCTCCAGAACGCGGAGCGGTTGCTCGGAGGACAAAAGTCTTCCCCACAAATCCCCCCGTCCTCCTTCCTTTATAGTTGAGCTGATGTCATATGGTCTGGAATATCCTATTGGTCAGCTCAGGTTGGCTGTCCGGGTTGTATCCCCTCTAGATCTTGACCCCCCATACCTTTGGTGCTGTATGAGCACTGATAGTCATAACAGGAGTGTGTTATCAACACTCTCTGGCTCCCAGTACTGCAGCATGAGGGCTGTATGGGGAAAATCAGCTCAGACAGACCCACTACAAGTTAAAAGCAAACAAGTTACACAGCAAGACTATTCAGGAAATGAGCTTCACAATTCAAGGCACCAGTGATGTAGTTGTCATGGTTCATCTCTCATTCTCAGGAAAAGGTCTGCAGACCATCCTTTGCTCTCTGCTTCCCCTTCAGTACATCACCCTTCATTCAGTGACCCACTTAGCTGTTCCGTCACTAATCTGCTCCTTCAGTTGCTCTCCCAACTGCCACCTATTTCACACCTATTACCTGTTGTCACCTCATCTGACATAGATTTATTCACCCAGAAGTTTCCCCAGTCAAGTGACACCCAACTGATTCATCTCTTCTATGTTGTAATTAAAAGTCTGCCAACCTTGCAGGGGATTGAGAGTCTCTTTTGTTTACAATCTAGGTGCAGTTTATCCTGCAGGGCCCCAGAGACTTCCTAGTGACAGTGGTCTTCAAGCCTATTGTCCTTCTGGAGAAAGTGTTCCCAAAAATGAGGATATGCTTAGGAAGTTTCAAATTAGGAATTTTTTTTCTTCAGGGAATTGTAGGAATCAACATGCAGGGGAATTAACCCTGGAGGATGTTTAAGAAAACTTAGTTACACTCACACCAAAGGCAGCATGTCACAGACCAGTAAACCAGAAGAATTAGGAAATGGAGGAGAAAGCAGCTACAGCCTAGAACAGCATACACATTTGCTTTTTGCAAACTCACACAAAACTCTCATAGCATTCCTTTGGCCAGAACAGCTCTGCAGAGACCGAGATGCTACCTTAAAAAACACATATATTTCTGAAAATCTCCATGTGTTGAAGAAAAATCAAGCACAGGGAGCAACCCATCACTTAAGACTTCTTAAAAATAAATCTGAGTTGCTGATGATACTGGAGAATTAGATGCATTACTATTACCTCAATAATTTGTAAGGGTTTTTCTGCCAGATAGTAGAGGGGCATAAGAGTAACTATAGATAATTGTGGAAAACTCTATTGACACCCTTATGATGTCCCAAATGTGGATCAGATGAAGCAACTCTGACATCTGGCTTTGATAAATTAGGTATACATATCTAAGAGAGAATACAATAGGACTCATGTATCTAGATTTTAACAATGAATTTCATATGTTGCCACATAAAAGGTGCATCTAAACAAAGCCTATGTTAGTAGCAATATTGTAGATAGTGTTAAGGACCTTTCTAAAGAGTGTATGAAGATGTAGAAGATGGTGCAAGGAAAAGCTCTGAAACCTACCAAGCTTCTTTAAGGATCTTGGCACACAGGTAGGAAGGCACAAAGTACTGTTAATACAGAGGACTATTAGGATATCACATGGAAATACATAAATGACAAATAGAGTAATAGAAATTGGATTAAATTCAATTATACCAACCGCAAGGTGACATGTTCAGGGACAAGTAGCAGAAATCTGTTACAAATTGGGAACTTTCAAGTGGAAACCAGCTGGGTACCCTACAGACTTTGATACAGTTATTCTTTCTCCATAAATGCAAAGCCCTTGTATAACACAATCATGAAAGACAGAAATGCAATCCTACACTGGACTGGGCAGACAGAAAGAAAGTAATATAAAAACTCACCTGGAATTCTGCACATCTGATCATACATATTCAGGAAAGATTATTACAGATGAAACAGATATGGACAATGATCAGGGAAAGAGAACAGTCACGAGTAGACTGGAAATCAAAAGAAAAAAATTAAATGTAGAGCAGAGAGATTCTAGAAAATTCCAGGCAAAAATTGCACAAACTATTAAACTGGTTATCAATCAGCTTATGAAAAGGATTGCATGATACAACTGCAGTGATAAAGGATTTGAGAATAGGATGCTCATGGGAAAATCCCTAAATTTAATCAGCTGAGCAGGAGAAAAAGAGGTCAAAGAGGAGAAAGAACTCACAGAAGTTGCCAAGTAGTTTCTGTATGGGTCTTCACTCTGAGGAGAATGGGGAAATACCTATCTTTGGTTTGTGAAGGTGAACTGCTGTCAGAGGAGCATAAGAAAAAGTGCTGAAACAACTTGACAAATTAAATTGCAATAAATCACTGAGACTGGAGCCTATTCATCTCAAAGTTCTGAAGGAACCAAACAAAATAGCTGAGCTATTAAACATATGTAATTTATCATTAAAAACAGCTACTAGATCAGAGATTTGGAGGGGAGCCAGCAGTATTCCAGATCTATAATTTAAATAGGTAACCTAGGTGAGCCTAAGAAACATTACTGTGGTCCTGACACGACTGGCTGGGGGGGAGGAACCACGTCATCAGCATGATAGTTTTCCAAAGGGCTGCCACAGGAAGCACCTTGCATCAACCACAGCAACCAGAGAGGGAAAAAGTTTTTGTCCATCTTAGATTTGGGGCTGTGCTGTTTTGAAATACAGTAGATCAAAACTAAGGAGAGAAGAAATCACCTTTATAGTGATGACAGGCTCCTGGTGTTAGCCTACGGCATCATGTAGCTCCACACTATGCCAAGGCACTCTTTAGACACTAACATGTGTTTCTTTTATATATCAACTTCTACTCACCATTAAAGGATTTTTGTGTGTGTGTTGTTGTTATTTGCTTTACTGCAGTCACTTTTATGAATTGGGATCCCATTATGCAAAATGTCGTATAGGCAGGAAGGACAACCAAATACTATCCAAATATCCAGCAGAGGCACGAGAAGCCTGGGCAAGTAGAGGGGGGACTACAAGAAAAAAACAGCACAGATCAAAAGGGTGAGCAAACACCCCTCTGCACCCACAGCCTGTTTCCCCAGAGCTGCAAAAGTTGGGTTGGAGGAGAAGACTGCAGCTGCACCCTGGTGCATCGGGTGTGAGAAGCCCCAGGGTGAAAAGTTTTAACGTGCTTATTTGGAACTTGGGCATCCTGTAAATGAAGGATGGTAGGAATGGCCAGCAGACAGCAAGAAGCTTTCTAAGATCAGTATCAGTCACCTTATTTTTGATTCAACAGAAGTAACATTCTGAATCAGAGATTTTCAGCCCTTTCCGTTTTTCAGATGCTTTAAACATTTCCTGCGAGAGAGGCAAACAATGTATAACAGATTTGAGCCTAACAACAATATGCTTGTTTTTTGAGTTAATTTTCACACACCATTTAAGACCAGCTAATGGAGCACAAGTTAAAAACTACTGGTTGATACACTCATGCACCTTAAAGAATGAAATATAGGGCTATGGAAAATAATCTAAATTCTGATAACTTCTATATTATAAACATTTCAACATATGCATACCTAGTTTCATGGACAGATTACAACTCTGCTTATACTGGTGAACTCATAAGAGTAGTCTTATTCCATTTTTAAACACTTATTCCAGGAAACCACCTATTTTTAGATATATAAAGCCTCAAACAGATGTTATCCAAGAAGGGTACATTTAAGTAATGTCAGAGAGGTAAGTTAAGTGGCACATGTTTTACAACAAACTCAACCATTTGAATTTGAATACAGGACTGGACTTCAGGTACACTTATCCTGAAGGCTTATCCTGAATCTCTTCTGAAAGAGTTGTATTGAACTGAATGCAAAATAAGGACTGTCAACAAAAAGCCTGACTTTATCCTTCAAATGTTGGTAATTTCAGAGCTCTTGCCCAAAAAGAAATATACATGAAGAAATGGAGTTACAAAATGCTTAACAGATGTAAGTGCACCACACTTGTACACTCATGATTATACTTAAGTGTCTAGAAATCCAAAATAGACCATAGTATTTTAAAGACTCATATAATGGCATCCTGGACTAACAGCTGGGGAATTGCACTGAGAATCAAAAATATATCCTTGTAGCTGCCACTGGTCCATTTTATGAGCTCCAGAGCAAATGCAGACATCGGCTGCAAAACCCTGCCGTGGCCTCATCAACCGAGAATGACAAGAAACCAGAAGCCAGTTGTCCTATGCTCACAAACCCCTCAGCACCCCTCGGGTGCACTGATGGCAACAGAAGGGTGTATTGTAACATCACTGAGGGAGATGGTGTGGCTCATTTCACCAGCAGGTGCTGCCAAGGCATCCTTCCCAGCAGTATAGAAGGACAGGTCCTCTGCCATCATGCTTCGTTGTGCCTCTCTACCCCTCACACCCAAAGCTGTCCCTTCCCTTCACTCCTAGGTATAGGCAGTTCACTCCCAGGGTCGAGATTCTCTCGCTGGGTGTTTCTTTGGGGGCTTCCATAAAGTGTCTTAACAGACATAACATACAGGAAACTTAAAAGAATAGAGCAAAGAAAAAGCTTTCCATTCACAATTTGATTAGCTTTCTAATGCAACATTTCATAGTATTTCCATCACTGAAAAAGGCACAAGGCAAAAATAAAGACTAAGAATTACAGATATATTTTGGGAAATTGGAGATTAGATAAGCATCCTTTTAGCTCTCACAGGACTGTACAGTTATTTTGTACATGAAGAACAAAAGTAAAAAATAAAGAATATTTTATACCAATTTGAAAGACCCCCAACAACCCCTTAAGGTAAAGCATCATTTTAAATGTAAAGTAAATGAAATGTTGTTCCCTGCTCTAGTGGCATCAATGAACATTTGTTTGAAAGAGAATTTCTCCGAATGCAAGTTCTGCAGTGCTGATAATTCCTGATGCACAGATATGTAAGATTCATTGACCTATTTAAATGCATTTCCCTGTTAAGAGGCCTGATTACCCAGGACTGGCCAAACTAATCCCACTCTGTATCTAAATGTGACATCGTAACTCCAGCGTGATTCATTACTATATGATAAGGATGACAGGAAGTAGCAAATACACAAAGAGGGGAGGGAATGCAAGCGGGAAATATCTGACATTCAGAGAGGGTACATGAAGCTGACATAGTGAATGCTAATGAACAGCCAGTTTGGACCATTTCCTCCTTATGCTAATAAAAGGGCTGCTATATCAGAAATGAACCCCCAGTTTAAATCCAAGACAAATGTAATGCATTAGCATGGTTGAAGAACACACCTAAAATCCCTTTTGCTTTAAAAAATATAGTGCTATTTTGGAACCAGGTCAGGAGACAAGTCTGTTGTAACTGACTCAGTTATAATTATAGTACAGATCGGGCCCTGACTCCACTGTAATTGTATAGCATGACAGGCTCGTGCATGAACGAAGAGTAGGAGTCTTGGCTAGAGCAAGACAAATTCTAATATCACGAACATAACAGTGAAAATCATAATTACAGATACGTCACTGCAGATCAGGACTGTAGCAGGCATGGACTGATTCCCAGTGACCCGGGAGGGACTGACTCAGCTCCATGCTGCTGCTTGTCGAAGCAGCCAGGCTACGATCGCTGAGTTTTGCCAAGAGGGAAAATGAGTGGTGGGAAGGATATTCTTTGTGGGCCATTGCCAGCAGATGGTGATGCAGGGGCACATCTTTCACTTTTTCATGGTGGAGTGACCTCTGACAGTGGGCAAGTGCCTGCCTCCCAGAGCAAAACCAAAGGCACCAGCAACAGGGTACCTTTCTTGCTACTGCAACTCGTGGGAGAGGCAAGTACTTCCATTGGATCATGCTGGGGTTATGATACACTTCACCATCCTCCCGTGTGCTCTGCTCCCCTACCTCTCCAGCAGCACAAAAAGGTGCATCTTTCCCTCAGCTAGCAGGTGACTGCAAAGCCAGTACACAGTTCGTCAGCCACTTCTGCAATGCAAATGTGACCTACAGCAAAGGCATGAGATAGCCAGAGGTGATACCGTTTCTCCAGCTGGGTTCATAAGCCTGTGTCTACCAGAGAGCTTTGATGCCTCAGGGTTTGGTTCAAAGTAATCAGGGCAGAGCAGATGCAGAGAGCAACCAAGATTAGTTATCTTCAACATCTCACTTTTTGGACTTCCTTGGCACCAAGCATCAGTCTGCAAGGAGATAATGAATATTTTCCCCAGT
The DNA here is from genome assembly GCA_013401335.1 of Brachypteracias leptosomus. Classification (NCBI taxonomy): domain Eukaryota; kingdom Metazoa; phylum Chordata; class Aves; order Coraciiformes; family Brachypteraciidae; genus Brachypteracias; species Brachypteracias leptosomus. The sequence continues at coordinate 26,670 of VYZX01025110.1, forward strand.
GTACATTCTCCTGTTACACCTTTCCTTTAGGATTTGGTGTTGATATCAGTGCCTTTTATAGACAGGGCAGTATTTAAGCACTTCAATGGGCTTCAAGGTCCCCCTTTCACAAGTTCAGGGTCCCTCTCAAGTTTATGGATTCACATCTGACCTTTCTTGCTTCCCAGAACAGCATCCTTTAATCACTAAGGTCTTAGTTACAGAGAACAAGTGGGTCCTTCCCACCCCTCCAGTGCTGTGTAGAAGATACGGTTTTTTATATCCTTACAAAAATCAGTGAGAAAGGAAGACATGATTATCCATTTTACATTAAACAGTTACTGGAGTTGACATTTGAGTATTCAACAAAAAAACAACAGATGGATATTGACAGATGGAAGAGCATGAAGAAACAATGAGACATCTTCAACCGCTCTTCTCTGCTTCTCAAACGTGTTATTGTTTCCCCTACCATCTCTCTTGACCCCAGCTCCATTTGCAAGTGTCACTCCATATGTTTCCTTTCTTTGCCTCCATATGTCTTAAATATGTTAAAAAAACTAATAAATAAATAAATACTATTTCTTATGGCCCTACTCAGCCAATTTCCCCTGTGTAAAACCTGCTTTCCGTTCCCTCTCGTCCATAGAAATGGCTTAGTGCATTACCAGCAAAGTCACCAGTGAGCTCGTTCTCCCTTCCATTTTAGGGAGGCTGCACTCCCTCCCTTCCTGAAAACCACCTGTTCTCCAGCTTTCAGAAGCACCATACGCTTCTTGTTTTCCTCCATTCCCACGCCATGACACACTTCCACATCTTCAACTACCCTTTACAAGCTCAGCAATTTAACTTCTTCATTTCCACTCTGCTTTGCTAACCGCTTCCCTTTACTTCGCCAGCTGAACTTCCTCAACAACTCTCTGCAGAATGAAAAACATATGCCAACAAACTGCGAAACTCAAGCACTTTCATTAAATTCCTTCTCTTTCTTGATGCTCGTTCAGCTTGAAACTGTATTCTCTATTTTTGACTTGTTTCTTATCCAACTTTTTCCACTGTCACTCAGCCTTAAAATTCACACAGTAGTATTTTCTCCACTATCTCCAGCAAACAAATATCCCAGTACTTCTTAAGTTATAGATAAGCAATACATTCTTTTTTGGCTTCTGATATTTCACTTAAGCCCATTTCTATCTTACTTTTCACTTGTATCAAATCCCATTCTTCTTCAAGTTCTTTTGCTGACCTTCCTATTAAATTTGAGTTCTTTCCCTCTTGCCTTCTTGGACATGCACTCCTTCATGTCTTTCTATATCTCTTCCTAACACACTTCATCTGCAGAAACACTTCATTCGCCACTTTCAAAGACCCCACCCTGTCTTTCCCTATTCTTGGAACTGATCCACTGACCCAATCCATCTAATTTTCATTGGTTCTTCTTTGAAAAGAGCTATAAATCCTGCCTTCACTGCTCTCAATATTAAAAATAACTAATAAAGATTAATGGAGGCATTAGCCAGATGCAAGCAAACATCACTACTTGTTCACTTATATTTCATTGTTTATTTGAAAATTTCATTTGTGATTATAAACTGTGATAAAACCTTTGCTTCTTCTGACATACCTCTCAGTATCTGGCACATTTTGGGATGTGTATAAATTACATTCAAAATGTCATGAAACTGAACTAACGTTTAAAGCTTTGCAAAATTCATCTCCACCAGATTCTGGTGTTTGAATTCAATGTTTGATTTGGAACCTGGCATGCAATACAATTACAGTGAAAGGTGAAATAAAGAAGAGTAGTATGAACATTTTGCATACCTGCTATTCACCATCTGTTCTCTGTGACAGAATGATACAGCTTCTCTTTACAGAGGAGCCTTTGACTTGATGGAGAAGAGAGAATAGCATTTTTTATTATACTGCAGGAAAATTTTCATTTTATTTTTAAGAACCAAATAAACCAAATATATTTAGTATTTCTTAGAGGACTGTGGCATTAGATAAATTTTAACTTCAGAAGAAATAAATTAGTATGCCATTACCAGAAAATCATACTGTTGACTTAACAGGACCATGAGGCATCAGCAATAATTCCCCCCCTTTACCCTTTGGAGTCTTTTTTTTTCCTTCCTCTAGATTATGGACCCTGAAAGGTGAAGTCACGAGCACTGGAAGTTATCCTAAAAATGTACTGAAGTTTTCACAGAACCAAGGTCTGAATCATTAAGTAAAAAATGCAGAAGATTTGCAATAATTCCACAAAACCGCGAGTAAAAGATAGCAGGGGCAAAGGCATCTTAACTGAGTGACATCTGGTCTGGCTTCTGGTGAGAAATTTGTTTTAGCTTACAATGAGCATCTCATACCCCTGCTTCCCTTAGCACAGGAGCAAGAAATGAATGACTAATTGGCCGGGTGAAAACTGGCCGCGGGTGTCATTTCTCCTGCCTTTTTAGGGAAAATCCTCACCTGGGGTACAGCCCTTTCTGTGTTCCTACCTCCACCACCCCCTTTCTGGGGAGCAAGGCTGCCTGGGCAGCGGCCACCACCTCTTGCTCTGGTTGCGGGCAGCTTCTTCCCCCCTGGGCTTCGCAGCCCTCTAAATGAAACCCCAATCATCGGGGCAAGGGAGGGGTTAACTTTTTAGACCCAGACAGTCCCCTGCTGATCCGGTAATGAGTAAGCAATGCCGCTGAATGTCAATAGCTCGGTGTGAACTCGGGTAACCCAGCTGAGCCCTGCGCGGAGGGAAGGGGGGGGAGGGGGGGAGGTAATCAGCTTGACCCTCCCGACCTTCCCCCAGCCTGCTCGGGGTCCTGCGGCCCCAAGCCTGTTTGCGTGGGGCTGCTACGTGCTGCTTGCCTGAGCGCCAAAGCCTTTTATAACAACTGGGTCTGAGTCAGCTGCTGGAGGTAATATAATATACCTTAGTCAATAGCTGTATGTTGCACAATATACGATGTGGCAGTTCCTTTCTAACTTGGGGAGCCACCCAGTCTTTTTAGGATTTCCAGGAAGAGCTGTGGCATCTGACCTTCAACTGTTATTAAAAGAAGTCAAAGCTTGTATAACAGTCTGTCAGAGCTTTGCATTTCTTAGTGGAGTTAGGTTTCATCAAATGCCTCCACATTTCTGAGCTTCACAGGTTCTTTATTTCTTTACTTGTTTATCTTCTGGTAAGCATTTATTAATAGAGAGACTTATTCCTTTACTGTACTTGTTTATCTTTCAGGGGGTTTGTTTTGTTTTTCAATTTAGAAGCAGAAGGGTCTCCCACGCATTTCACATTTCTATCTGCGGGTGAAGTCACTGCATGGCTTTGATAGCAATCTTCCAGCTGTCCGCTTTCACCCTGGAATCCCTCCCTTTGGCTGATTTTCTGCATTATCACCATAGTTTTTGACTAAGACTATTAATCCACCTGTCCCTTTGTGAAAGCAGATAGATTGGTTTGTGTAAAAGGGGAGTAAGATGGTATGAACTGTAAGTCTGCTATTAATCCCGTTAATAAGGAATTAAAGTGAAGCCCTGTGAGTAGGAAAGGCTGATTTGATTGTTTGGGACTATAACTTAGCTCTCCCTTATGAAAGCAGTGTTTGCCATGCATCACATTTTGTGATTTGCATATTTGGTCTCTAAGGAAATCAAGGTTAAATATAGCAAGGAGATTCTGCTGGCTTAAACTGGCAGCACAGTTATGCTTCTTCAGCCTAACAGTCCCTTGGATATCAGAAGAAGGAACCCTGGCTGCTCTTGCCTGGCAGTAACTGCATCCTATAATATGACTTATATTGTTAGCTTATGCTTTGCCTCTGACCTTTACATGCACTTTGCTTATGTACCAGATGGGCTGCATGCCTTATTTTAGAAAGAAAGAAGCAACAGAGGAACTAGACTAAAAGAAGTATCTTGCCACTGCTATTTTCAGTAAAAGACTTAGAAAAGCAACAGCACCAGAAAGCTGAACAGCACCATATATTCCCTGTGCAAGGCTATCGTATAGAGCAACATCAATCTCATTAAAAAAAGAGTTGATACTGTCTCTGGGTTAGAGCTTAGCATTCTGCTTCCTCCTTAGCCTTAAGAGAAGACCTATAAATTATTAATATTAACATCAGTGTGAGACAACAGATGGTAAAGATTACTTGGAAAAAGTCTTCACATTAACATATTACGACCCTAGTTTCACAGCACATTGGGACTGTTTCCTGTTGCTGCCAGCCAACCTGGCCCTGGGAGAAACCTCCCAGCAGAGGGGAATCCTTGGTCAGCAGCAGAAAGGTCCTGCCCTGGTTCAGCTGCACAAATATGGCTACCTGGCCACCTCTGCAGAGAGGGGCGGTCGTGTGTCATGGCACCCCTCCGACACCATATTGACCCCGTGAGGGTCCCGGCATCTGCTACACGAGGGATGAGGCCAAGAGAGAATGAGCTCAGGGTTAGGAAAACCTTCAGGTAGCTGAAAAATTTATTCCTTACTGAGATGCTTCCAGGTTGGATCTGTTGCATTGCATACTCTGAAAAATAAGAAATACACATTTATCTGTTTTGGATTGTTCTTGAGCCAGTAGTGATATGAGACCCAAGGTATTCACTGAGATATATGTGCATTATCATGAAATCTTGCAAGCAATAGAATTATTTTAATGTTCTCTAGAATGGGTTACCTCAGCTTCTTCAGGTTTCCAAATGTATTAAAATGGGTATCAAGCAAGTAAATGAAAAATTTATTTCAGAAGAGTAAGTGTATTGCATTGTCTCACTAGCTAGCACTTGTTACAGCAGACCTTTACTCTTGTTTTGGAGTTACCAGTCTATGACCCTCCTGCCCATAATTCTGCTACACCATTTTTGAAGGTACTTCTGTGTCAGAACCTCTGATGCTGAAGGAATTTGTTCAGCCTTTTAGGGACTTAAACAGGAGACATTTTCTCATGGCCCATTACTTCTGCAAATGCATATGCCACGTGAGTGTTCCGCTGTGATTAAATCATGACTTAAAACATAATTCTCATGTTCCTACATCCTCTGGGTGTTATGGAAAATTTTCCACAAAGCCTAAATAATGAAAACGTAAGTGAGCGCTACCATTCTCAGACTTACAGCAGTGGTTCCAAGCGTGGTTCTGTAAAATGAGCAGGAACTAGATCATCATTTATCAGCTTGTTGGAATCTTCTGTTCTCAAGAGATGGGTAGTATGTGGGTGAGGGCATGGAGTGATTGCTAGAAAATTACTTCAACAGTATTGTTGCTGTGCTGTTTTCATGATGAGTACCAAAGCTTTGGCTAAGCAGCTTTTGATTCATACTCATTATTGTCATAAAATAGTAATATCTATTTTACTGAACAAATATTATTATCCCCTTCATGTTTTTTTCACTTTATGTTGTAAAGTCCTTTGTTGCCTTGTCTCTCACCAGTCTTCTTTAAGGGAAATGTCTGTATTTGCACAGCTGCCAATCCAAAGCCCTCACAGTGAAACTGTTGTTTAGATCCTGGTGGCATGGTGTCAGTACATCCAGACTTCACCTCAGGGACTTCTGTCATCATATTCAGCTTTATATGATGACTTGGAAAATTAGGTGCTTTGTAGATAATTGCTTTTTATAAGCAATGTTGCAGTTTATTACAGTCCTGAGATACCACTCTGGAATCAGTTGGCCCTTAGCATTTCCTGATTTTAGAATAAGGTGCTGGAAGACCTGTTTGAGGATGTTTGATATCACAGAGTCATATAATTTTTATCTCTGACTTTGATTTTTTTTTTAATCATTTAACAATACAGTCAACAAGGCCAGGTTAATCAGGTCTGCTACTTAATAGCAGAACTAATTTTCCCCAGAAAAATTCCATTTACTATTATAATGCCTGATTTTGCTTTATAAAAAAATTCCCCAAAGACCCAGTTCTAGGGCCATTGAAGATACAGGCAACACTCAGATTAAGGTTAGCAGGGAAAGCACACAGGAAACAGTACTAGTGGCACAGAAGAGGGTTTAGATGTTAGCATCTGATAATTCTTGATCACCCCTACCTAAAAACAGCTACACTGGCACAGATTTGTGTTTGACCATGGACAGCTAACAAGTGTTTACAAGCTCTGGATTACAATGGTGGCAATCTGTTATGCCACAAATAATCTTGTTTCCGTGTGCTGAATGTGGGTAATTTGTAATCCGCTTTCTGTGAGTGTTGCGAATGGAGTGATGCACTTCGCTCATAAGAGAGAAGCAGCAATATGTTTATTGATATAAAACAGTGATTTGGCAAAGTTTCATAGTAAATGTGACAGTGGTTTAACAAGATTCGATGGCAAGATACACTTGATTATGCACTACCTAGAGGACAGGGTCAGACAAAACTCTCAAGGAGATCCTCCTGCTGAGTCACGAGGTTCAGAAAGGACCCCCTTGCATTCTAAACTGCTTCTCAGAGAGGAGTCTAGATGTGGCTGGATCTGACCCTAGTCTCAGACTTAGTCAACAGTTTATGCCTCAATGATTATATATGCAGTCAATCCTCTGTATCACTTAGGTTAAGATTTCAAAATTTAGCATGCTATTAATCACTTACTGAGAATCTGTTGTGGCAAGGAATCTCTCAACCTTCAGGAGTAACCTTGAGAGGCGTCCCTACTCAAGAGGAGATCCTGGCGTGAAGCCTGCTGCCATGCAGGAGACCTTAACTGACCCTGGGCTGTCCACTATTTATGGAGTAAGATAATTGACTTACAGTCATATTTACATACCGACTACAGAAATGAGTTTCTTCCAAATTTGGCTTGAGTTGAACATTGGCCTACATCATGGTTTAGGTGGGCACATAGTTCACAATAGCCCTTGGCTATCTGTCTCCCCTGAATCTACTCTGAGCCACATTCAGTCATCACTTATGCAGTCTTTGTGAGCAGATAACATCCGTTGCAACTGTCACAGATGGTTATCACTTGAGCAGAGTTATGGGAAATATTGCAGGGAGAGAAGGAGGCAGAAGTACGCATATATAGGGGTATATTCACCACAGTGAGGGAATATACCCCTTAAAACTTCTTTTAGTTGGCTGATTTTTTGTGAACTTGGGAGTTTACCAGCTCTTTTATCAGCTGCAGTGTAAGACAACCAGGGACAACCCTATGGGTGGTCACAGAGCTGGTTCACAGCCCTCTCCCCCTAGCCTTGCTCAGCAGTCATTTGAGGCCCTGGGGGAGAGCTGTTTCTAAGACTTCTAGCAGAAGGTGCAGATAGGAAGGATTTTAGGTGGACGAGTTTCCAGACTCTTCACCTCATTGTTAGTATCAGAGGAGTGATATTATGGGGTTCTGGAGGCAGAGGTGGTAACTCAACTCTCCCATCAGAGCAAGTTCTGGAGAAAGTTGCTAAGTTTCCCTGAAGTCAAAGGAGAAAAACAAAAAGACATACATCCTCCCTCAAGTCCTATCTGGAGCTCAAACAGGAAGAGGTCCTCACATCTTTAAGTTATGAGATGCAGTGCTAGTAAGTGATCATTTTGATTGATATGAATCTCCTGGCTTTAGGGAAATCAAATAACAATGAAGAACCAGGAAAGCCTTTTTGGCCCAGCCAGTGAAGTATTAGAACTGGAAAGATGATATGAAAATTTGGCATCATGAAAATACATATAAAGGGATGAAAGTTGTTGCTAGATTTTTGTAAGTACAGAATCAACATGCTTCAAAACAGCTGGTGCCATCGCTATCAAAAATGACAGTACAGGTGTAGCTCTACATGCTACGCCATGCAGATGATATGAGTGCTCAAATTCTGAAATGCACTATGTTTAGTGTGAAGGTCAACTGGTGACCTATATAAAATCAAAATGCAATTAAAGACAACTTTGAAAGCACTGGAACAAACATAACTGAAGATATTGGTATGTCTGAAGGGGTGGGGGAGAAATAAACACAGAGGAAAAAGTTAATTAAGATTTCTGGAAAGGGAGGGAGACTGCTTGCTGCTCCACAGAGGGACTAAAAGCTGAAGGGAGGAGCAGACCTTACGAGGTAATGAGAGTGCTAAATGGCAAATTTTGGGCTGGGAAAAAGGTAGAGCTTCAAAGGAGGAATGTGCAAAACTTGGATCTAAGCTGCCTTTACATCTGTCCTTAGCAAACTCGAAGATGAAAGGATCTGCACTCAAAGGACCTGCTTTTCTGTTGCCTTTCACCTTCTGAGCTTATTTGTATCTATGCAAAGGGTATGGAAATTGCCAGTGCTCCAGTTCAGTGGCTTGTTGTCTAGCTGTATAAGATGAACCAGCCTATATGCTGGCCTCCAAATACATGGGGACTCTCATATCCTACCGCATGCTGCTGATGGTGCCCTGTGTGTGCTGTTCTGGTAAGGGGAGAATGAATCTTCTCTAGTGTTTTGGATGGTGTATCTGTAATACTGCAACTACAAATATGCATGAGACAAGTTACTGGAACACTGACAAATTTTTGACTTGTTTGCTACCCTGTTGAGGTCCATGGCACAGTGCCTGTGCCTCTGCCCTTTTGCCAGCCACCCTGTTCCCTCTCATGCAGCAGAGACAGGAAGGATGTCCATGGGGAGGGCAGCCAAGCAGAAGAGCCACCATGCACACAGTCTCCATCGTTAGTCATAGCAGCAGCCTTTCTGCTAATGAAAGAGACTGTGTGTGTGCAGGAATTGGGCTGGGGTGGGAGATAGGGAGGGTACATTGTGGGGTCCCAGATCCAAGGGATGAGAGGGAGAGGAAAAAGGGCTCTCGTTGCTGAGGAGAGTGCTGTCAATTTAGTTAGAGAGAAAAAGAGCGTGGAGTCTGTGTAGGGAAAACGCTGAAGGATCAGGAACTGATGGAGGACTCTACAGCAGAATGCATATTGCACATTTTTTTGTCTCATTTTGCTTGTGGGAGTGTTAATTATGAGACTGTAGAAATGCTTGGGAATGCCTGTATTTAGATAGTGTGCTTCAGGATTCACTGCAGTTAAGCCCCAATTACTCCAATGGTATTAAAGAGTCCTATGTGGGTTTTGCAAAATTCATTTACATCCACTTTAACGCCCCTTTGCACAGGCTGAGCAAATGATAATAGAACACAAGTGGAAAAAAATAAATGGAAAGGAGAAAAGATTGATCTCAAAAAGAAATGAGCTTCACATTTGTGGTCCATTATAGCTAAAGGCACAATCACCTAATCTGACTCCTAAGGTTAGTCCTAAATATCTGTGTAGGCAAGTCCCTGGACAGTTGCCAGTGTCTTAGGGCAGATAACATCAGCACAAGTGGAGAAGAGGTCTCCAGTCTAGCCTGTGTTTTAGTATACTATTAAAATAAAATGAGACAGCAATTAGTTTCTCTTCAGCTATTCCACTGCATAACTTCATCGGTCAATTAGTATGAATAAATAAATATAGGTCTTGAATTATTAAACTGCAAATAGAAGAAGCAACTGCATTTGATATTTCACTGTTCCTTCTCCTTGCTCTTTTGCTTTGCTTGGAGTTTTGACTCAGTATTATAGAAATGCTATTGTCTGTACTTAACTCTTTCCAAATTTTAATTCTTCCTTAGGATAATTTTCTTACTCCAATAGCACTTTTAATCTTGGCTCAAGACAGAAAAATCGGATTATCAAAGGGTATGTATTCACAGAGCAACAGTCAAGCCTCTGGGAGGAACAGGGAGGTCAGTGGTTTAAAAAAAGAAAAAAAAAATCCGGACATTCAAGTGCTTCAGTATGGGCTTACTAACTTTAGGTTCCCACTTACTAAAATCTTGGCCTTAATCTTTTTCTGCATGGGCTATAAAAGAGTAAACAATGTCTGATTATCCCATCAGTTAATCCCTTTTCCTAGTAAGAGAAACAGAAACAGGGGTTGATCAGGGCTAGGATATCTCCTGTTTGTGTCCAAAGACCCGTAGCCAGACTGATAGATCTGCTTAGGAAGCTGGAGTACCACAGGCTGTAGGAACTGGCCAGGACCTTTGGCACCTCAGGCTCCATGTGCTGTGTCTTTCTCATTTTTTTTATGAATGTGTGACCAACAGAGATCAGTCTCTTTAGTTGCTGCATGGGGAAAAAGTATTGCAAAAAAGAAAACCTCATTATAATTTTAGACTTTAGTTGTTTTCAGGAGATTGCCAAGAAGGCAAATCAGAGCATTTTCTTACAAGTGCTAGTGTTGACCTCTTTGGTCACTGGTGCTGATTCTTACAGAAACAGGTCACTACAGTTCTGTACTTGACCAAAGTGTCTGGATGTCAGATCCTGTGTTCCCTGTGGGAAATGTCCAAAGAAAATATTAAGTAACAGCAATGTGTTTAATATTCTGTTGATGGGAATGTTAATGCATATGAAAGGAGGAAGAAGTGCAACTTTAAGTCAATAAGCTGAAGAGAGCCTGAAAGCTCTCAGGATATTTCTCTCCCTCCTGAGATGCTCCTGCCTTCTGTCGTCTGGTTTTGATTTTGGACCAAATTCTCATAGTAATGGCACTCTTGTACATGAGAAGAGAATGGATTCTCCTCTAACTGCCTCAGGGATGAAGTACAAGCAATGTCCATGACATTATTTCATTTAAGACACATACACTGGGGACCTCAAGCTTTGGACCAAGGCAAGCAGTGCAGTGCAATAGGAGCGCATCTGTAGCAAACAAGTAGTGCCAAGGAGCCAGTGTCCCACTATGTGTGCTTTGAGGGTTCTTGCCTTGGACTGGCTCTAGCAGCCTGAACTCCTGCTAGCAGCTGGAGCACACTGGGTGAGTCTTTTGAACGCGTCCTCCAGTTAAACTTTGTCTAAAAGAATCCTAGCTTTCCTACTCTGAGACTGCTCTGTGGTGTGAAATAATATGCACTAAATGTGGGAAGTTGGGAGATTTGTTAACCTGAGTTAAAACACTAAATCTGGTGTACCCAGGCTGTTGCAGCAGCATAACCACCCCCTAAAAAGCCACCCACTGCAGTGCTGCCCGCTTTAAAATACGGTGCTGGCAGCCAGCAGGGTGGGGGAAGCACACTTGCTGTGGGGAGTCAGAGCGGATTTATGGGGCTTAGTAAGACATGGGAGGGAAGGAGAAGGCTGAATGCCACAGCCCTGGGTCGCAAAATGCAGTGGTGACCTACATCTGCCCAGGACAGACTGACCTCTGCTGACATTCATCCTGTGGTTTCCCACTCTTCAGTTTTCTGTGCGGATGACAAAACTTGAGCTGCTTCTGTATATACTTTAAATGTATTATTTTTTTCCCCCTTTGAAGTTGCTTGAGGCACTCTTTGAGCTGAGTGCATTCCTCTTAGGTTGGCTCACTGCAGTGTATTTTACAATGTTAATGTCAGTGAGATTTGTTTTTCTATTTTAGTTTAAATATTTTTTTGCCATTTTCTGGCTTGCTTTTATATTCTTGTTTCCCATTTATGCTAGTGTAAGACCTTTGAAGAGTGTAGTTTGGGTACGTCGATAAAACTTTTTCATTCTGTACAGCTTTCAGGTAGAAATCATAAATGGGTCATGGAAGCAGCCAGAGGAGGATGTGACATAGAGTCTTGTGGTTATGTCTTACAAGCAGTGCTGTCTGATCTGCTCTGGTCTGCAGCATTTTCTCCTCTATGCTTAGCTGCCATGGTGATAGGTTACTTGGACATATCATAAATAGACAAACTAGCAGGGCTTTCACAGTCTGATCATGAGGACTGTCCTCTGGCTTAATGCACTCAAGCTTACGCATATGTTTGTGAAAACTGCTACTTGAGGCTGTTGCCTACAAAACCAGTGTGGCAAGCAGCATTGTGCTTGCATTCATAAGTGTACAAGAGGTTTTACTGGGAGGTCTGGATATAAGAAACAGGATACTTAATTCTGGTCAACCTGAAGGAGAGGGTTTTACCTCCTCTGCCCAGTTCCAGGCAATCTTTTGCAAACTAGCAAGGCTCCACAAGGATTCAGCCTGGTAGGGAAGCGCCAGATTTGATGTCTCTGTATCCCTGCAAAGCAGAGATGGTGCCTTAATGCCAGTGATGTTTGTGATCCCACAGCTCAGACACAGGTAAGACCACACAGCCTCCCTTTCCAAACATGCTTCATTAACAAATTGCTGAAATCTCTATGTTTGAGGTATATGGCAGACTATGGGAGAGAGAAGTCCCCATTCAAGGGGCCAAAGAAGGATGCCCCCTGTGTCCCTGCAGCATCATGTAATAACAGAGGTCTTGCAGCTTAAAGCTGCTGGTAGAGCCTGTGCCTTTTTGTGAGACAATCCATGAGGTGCAGAAAAAGTCCGTGAAAACAAAATTTAAAAAGAGATACGTCTAGCCCACAACATCGTCCCTCACAGTGCTCCTCTGCTTGTTCGAGTCAAGCAGAAGGAGTCCTTCAGCCCATGTGCTGAAGAAAACTGGTGTGTACAGGTGGTACTTCTGACCCAAAAGCCAGCCTGGTGTGCTGATAGCAGCATGGTCAGGGCACACTGCAGAGACCACCTGCACTGTGGTGCCACATAGCCAGTAGAGGAGTAGGAGTCTGAAAACCATCCCATGCAGTGTAGTCCCTAACCTGTGAGAGACAAGAGAAGATGGAGCTTAGGAAAATGGTCTGAAAATAGTTTGGAGGAAAGAAAGAGGGAAGCAAGAAGAGAAGGCTTTTAAGAAGGAAACTATTTAATGTATGGAAGTGTATAGGGTAGGCCAGGGAGGGGGGAAAAAAGCAGGGGTAAAACAAGTAAAAGAAATATAGAAGGAAGAGGAAAAACTAGGTAGTTGGAATAAAAGCATTAATAAGGATGGCTGAAAATTTTGATCTATTACATGAGCTGTTAAATATCATTTTTCAATAAGGGCAGAATTTTTTAGTGTATTAGATGAGCTCTTATATATAATTTATTATGCTCTTTCACATTTGGAACTATTTTTTTTAAGTAACTCCTAAGGGAAGTGATATGATTTTTATTGGATATGATTCAGTTGGATTTGACTGTTATATATATCTATCAAAATATTCCAGACTATAGCTTTGCTATTGTATTAGCCTGTTACAGAACATAAACCCTTCAAGAGAGTGGCAGATGTCATAGAAAGGAAGAAGAAACTATTCAGAAACTCAGGTGTTCACAAAATAAGTATTTGTAGATGATGTCTTCAAAATGGAGGTGGAAATACAGAGTGCATGTATGTGCTTATATTTTGCATATATGTATACATAAAGTGTATAGAAAATGCAACTAAAGATGTTTTTACTAGTGAGATGATGATATATCAAGCAAACCCCTCCCTTAAAAGTTAAAAAAAACAAGGAGGGGAGGCTAGGACATATCATCATTATTCAGAGGTAACACGTTGTGCTGGAAAGAAGGATTGGTTAGAGCTCAGTGACTAATTTCCTGACTATTAGTCCTTCATTAGATTTGCTTCCACTTCTGTTAGATTTATGTGCTACATAGCATGATTTGCTAAATAGTTTCAGTGAACGATTATTTGTTGTAAGAATATAATATTCAAAACTGAAGGTGCAAGTTAAATTACACAGATTAGTTACAGGCTATGTTTTTGATCCCTGATTGGCTGGATTAGTAGAAAATGGATTCTGGTTCCAGTACACGTCTAGACTATGTTTCAGGTTTAAAAACAAACTAACCTCAAGCTCCAACTTAATTTCTTTTCCTGAAAGGTCCTGTTGCTGTAGAAGACCTTCCTGCATTGATGGGGAGCACACACACAAGGGCAGAGGCATTCCCAGAGCATCTGTGTATCAAAACGCGAATGGCTCTTTGTGTGCACAGTCTGTGCCCTGGTTCAGGAAAGCACCTTCATGGGTTGAAGTCCTCCTTGCTTTCTGATACATAGGTGGGCCTGAAACACTTCCAGCAGGACTGAAGTATATGCTTATGCTGTCTGAACTGGCATGTACATGCCTATTGTTTTTGTAACCAGGGCTTTTTCTTTCTTTGTAAATATTGATGTCAAAATAGTAACAGGAGGCTTTGCAACTGAAGGGTTCAGGTTTTCTAGGGATCAGGTGATTTAGCCTTGTGTCCTTCAAATACTTTAAGCAGTTATGCAATCTCATTGAAGTGGGATCTTTAAGTTTATGAAGTTGCCTTGTATTCCTAGTTCTGCATATACATGACCAGGTCTTGTATCTTGTTCTTACCATGCTAGATGAGATGGCTTTGATAGGTATAACTTCTTCAAAATATGTTTTTCACAAGCTTGTCTTATTTCCTTGATAATTAAGGGGGAAAATCCACATGTAATATTGTCAAGTCGTAAAGTTATCACTGCATTTTACAGTGAAAAGTTATCCCTTGTATGGTAGATCTTTATTCAAAATATGCTAAACTAAGCATAAATGAAAGTCATCTGATTCTTCTTCTATCGGTTTTGTTGTAACTGGTCATCAATAGCTACCTGCTGTTTGGAGAGCTTTTTTTTTTTAATGGCCGATGCCTGATGCTAACATTTTTTTTTCCCCTCAAATTAAATGAAAATTCTCCTTTAAAAGGTTGAGTGGCCAGGTCATGTTTCTATGACCTTTTCTTCTGTTAGTGTTGAGTCAAAACATGGGAGCCGATATGAAAATGAAAATAGCTTGTCAAGATTTACAACAGCATGAAAAGACTTGGGAGTGGGTAAATGTGAGTCAGAAAGAGAGGTTCACATGAATTTAGGTGATTTTTCTTTTCCATTCTATATGATAGAAAGGCGCTATGTGACAAGGTATTTTTGAAAGACACATAAACTCTGCACCCTCTGTCAAAGCTTTCACCACAAGATGGGAGATATTTTTATCAAAGAGGAGCTGGACTTAAACAAAGAGTGGGTCAAATCTGTAAGCTTCTTGCTTTGACTCTGTGTCCAGGGAGTCATCTGGGGCACTTTTGCTAGGCTAGGAGAAAACAGGCACTTCCAGCTGGTTAAGTTCCTTATCTCTTGTGGAATCAGCAGTGGAGGTAATGCATGGAAATATGGCACAATGCTGAAACATCGTGGACAGCTGTGAGCAGCATACTAAATGACCACACCAAGTGGAAGGATTAGCTGTTACCCATTCTCTTGTGGACAGGATGAAGTCCTTTCAAAAGTCCAGTCATTTTGGTGCTGTCCAGGTGAATGCTGCAGCTGTGCTCTGTGCAGGTACAGGTGTGCACTTACATTAAACAGCCATTGCAAAGCAAAGGTTTGTGGAGGTGTCATCTGCAGTCAAAACTGAATTTTCATTTGATTGCTGTTTGAGATCTATCTTGAGCTTCTCTTGGATGTGGTGGCCCTGAGGTTGTCTTTTTTAATATATATAAACACTTTATTTTTTCCACACTATACTAAAGCACTCATAAACCCTCTCCAGTGCATCTGTTCTTCTTTCTGTATGTGTACCCTCATGGCCTTTGCTGTGTCTGCTACAATAGTCTTTCAGTTTTTAACATAGTTTTCCAGGCCAGGTCTGGGTGATGTTGTATTGCTGAAATCACCTTTCTTAATAATCCTGTGACTTCTGCCTTGTAAAAACTAGAATATACTCTCTGATGCTCCAAGTATTAAACTCTTTCAGAAAAAGTTGTCCTATATTTTCAAGAGCCGATTTGACTCCACTTATTGCTATATTTTGTTTCTTTCTTTAAGATTTTTGTTTTCCAGTTAATTACTAAAGTCATTATCTCCATTTTTTTCATCTCTGTTGCTTTTCATTGCATGCATTTTCATTTGCATTGTATCTATTAAGCTGCCACTATTTCCTCACTATACAGACCTTGAAATCTGCAACTAATCACAACTAATTAACATATTAAAAATTGTTTGAGTTGCCCTCCAAGCTCCAGTCCAGCAAAGGACTTCTATGTGAGAACAGCTGTGAGATCATCCCATCAGGTTTAATGACTCAGAGTTTTTGACCATTGCAAGCAGTGGTACCACTACTGTTCTGGAAACACAAGCCCCAACGTTGCTGGATGTGTGGTGTGCATCAGCATGTTCTCTGCAGAGTGGCGTTGGTGGGGTTGTGCTCTTTCCTACATTGTTTGTCTGTCTAACTTCTATATGTTTAAGTACTCAAAATTTGTTTGTTGGCTTGCTCTGTTTTGAGAAAGGAGAAAATTGTTGTCCTAATCAGGTTTGGTTAAAGGTCTGTGTCCATCTTCGAAATCACAGCACTGCAACATTAATGCATGGCAGCTGCATGTGAAATAGGCCACAAAATATAGTGACCTTTAAAGGAAGACAAGAAGATACGGGTTGAGAGTGCAAAAGATAATAGTAGTGTACATATAATGGTGGTGAACTTAAATGATGATGCCTTACTAAATGAGGTCATCATCTAACACACCCTCCCCTCTACGCCTGGGAGTGAATGTGTGGCTGAATTCTGATGAAATATTTGTCAGTCAGTGGGTGTTTCTTATGTTTACTCCTACAAGTATGGAGGCTAAATCACTTGTGTCAGGATGATATGAGTAAACTGAAGGTCACTTTCAGCATATTTTAGCATGCCTCAGAGGCACTACTGATAAGGAAAAAGACAAAAGGATAAAAAACAAAATTAACTTTTAATTTCCCACCAAAACTATGGCTGTCAGAAATAGGGAGACGAGTGAAATCTCTTGCAACATACAGCACAGGACTGTATATTTAACATCTTATCTGATCCAGGCTATCACAGAGATAAAGCATGTAATTTTTTTTGTGTATCTTTTTCTAAGTATGAATATATATGGATTCTAATATGTAGCTAAGAAAAATTTTAGTGACACACTTTCATATCTAGTTTCAGTTTAAAATCTTTGTGCCCCAAATTAGATGAATACATAAACAAATCAGATATATTAATTTTCTGTTGAGAATGCTTTGGTGATTGCTTACAAAGAAAAATTCATTTACATACTGATATAAGGCATTACTTAGCATAATGAGAAGTAATTTTCTCATTCTCAAAGGTATTAGGCTCCCTTACATGTTATACCTAACTCAGTTACATAGTTGTGCTGCTCTATATGATCTCCAGGTGCATATTTGAAAAGCTTGGTTTTTATCTGATGGAGTTCTATGGAGCCGTCTCAGAGCCCAGCAGCCAGTTTGTGGGTACCAGACATGCAGCCCTCACCAGCCTCCAGCACCCACCACCTCCAGCCAGGGAGGTTAAAGCCAGCTGCACACCCAGAGCCTCTCCTCGCTGCTGGGAGGAGATCAGGTGGCAGCTTCTTTTGACCACACACTTGGTGTTGGTAGGCAACATACCTACATACTGCAGTTATCCTTAATGTGATGGATGTAGAGGTACTGGGGGGTTTTGTTTGCTTTTTTAAGAAATGACTAATACATCCCTGAGGAAAGCTGGTGATTATGTTATGTACTTGTATTGGACTGCTCGTCTCTCCTCTTAAAAATACATTCGTTATATATATGTTAGAATGAAGAGTCATAAATGGTAATAGTTGTTATTAACCACTAATGACATTGATCTGAGGCTTTAAAAAGAAGACGGTTTCTAAAGAGAGCTTTCAAAGTCTGGAGTGTAAAAGATTGTGTTTTTCTGGCCTTTGTGGAAAGCCCCTTCACTTATTTTGAGGTTTACCAAAGAACATGTTTGTGTTCAGAGTCCATCTCTCTGGAAAATGAAGACTTGTATTCATCCACTGAATAAATAAAGTGGACAGAAAATTAATTCAAGTCTCCCTTGACAGTATTTTGGTTTTGTTTTAGCCTTGATCTGGTCCTGAAACCACTTTGCCTTTTAGAGCTTCTAGCTATTTGGTTTCTAGGTTTACTGTGGAGAATCATGGCAAGGATATGAAGTGCAGTTATGGTTTCTGTAAGATTGATGAGGAATAGCATGAGACTTACTGAATTGAGACAGTCAACTTTGTTAACATTTTTTTGAATTCAAACCAGTGACAGGCTATGAGCCCTACAGTCACTCTCAGCTTTAAGGTCTTAAATTATGAGCTATTCAAAAATACATTGTATTTTCTGCCTAAATAGTTTTATATCTGTTTATATCTTAACTGAAATGGTATGTAGGCATCTGCAAGTACCTTTTGTTTGAAGGCCATTATTAAATATTGGTATTGCAAAGGTGTCTTAGAAATGCATTCTTATTGCGTTACAAGGTGTTTGTTGAGAGTCTCTCCATTAAACAATTAAGCCTCTAAAGCTTTTGCCTGTAACTATTATAGGTTCTGTTTAGTCAGCAACAACTGACATCACTGCCTGCCAATAAGAAGAAGATCTTGCATTGAGCTACAGAGAGGTCAGCATGTATCTGATAGCAGCCTGAGCTTCCCCATGTGTCAAAATTACATGACCTGGTCTTCTGAAACTCCCAGTGTGCTCCCCATGCAAACAGGCCAAGAGGCATCTCAGCCTTTGCCTTTACAGAGCATGCACGAGCAGGAGTACTTTGAAGAAGCAAATACTTGCTTTGTCCTGAGATCACAGCTCTGATGCACCAGAGCAAAGACAGATGTTCATATAAGACAAACTGTTGGTTTTACTCACTTCTTTTTAAAGGACCATAGAGGGATTTAGATTGGAAGGGATGTTGAGAGTTCTCTTGTCCAACTTCCAGCTCAAAGTAAGGTCACCTGTGAGATCAGACCAGGTTGCTCAAGTATCTGTCCAGGCAGCTCTTGAAGGCCTTCAGCAATGGAGCTTTCACAGCTCCTCTGGACTGCCTCCTCCACTGCCTGCCTGCCCTCATGGGGAAAATGTTGCTCCTTACATCCAGCCTGAATCTCTCGTGTTTCAACTTTCAGCCATTGTATCCCATCCTGCCATACCCTGATGCAAGAGTGTAGCTCCATCTCCTCGATCACTGCTCTGTTGATACAGGCAGGTGGCCATTAAGTCCTCCAGCAGCCATCTCTTCCTCATGCTGAGCAAGCTCCAGCCCCTCACCCCTCAGCCTCTTCTCAGTTCCTCCAGTTATTCATTAGCTAAAAAAGACCTCTTTTGCCTTTTCTGCCTTGGCACATGTTCAGTGAGGGTTACTCACAGCTGCATGCCCACAGATATCGGGGGGAGAGGAGGTGGGAAGGGTAGAACAAAAAGAACTTCTGAAACGGGGTAATACCTGTGCTAACTGAGACAGCTTCTGCAACTCAGTGCTGCAGAGAACGGGATGTCCTAGCTTGGGAGCAGAAAGAGACACAGGCTGGCTCCAAAGCTTTAAGTCAGAAACCATTGTTCAAAGTATACAAGAACTGTGTGCATGCAGCATAGGAGTACAAGTGCGTGATGTTAAGCACCCTCTGCATCATTGTGCTCTAACTGCTCAGAAAGGTGCTTTCAGCATGTGTCTGATGAAAAGGTCATGGGAAAGGTAGAGTAAGTCTCAGCACCACTTGTTTGTGTTTGAATACTACTAGACCACTCTCAAGGTAGGACAGTAATTGGACTGTACAATCACTTTAGTTCCAGTACATATACAAAAACTTTCCTTATGAGTAATCATTGGCAGATACAGTTAATAGAAAATCTGGAAAATCAAAAGTCCTGCCTTCAGCAGAAGAGTACTTGGGTTCTGCAATAGTTGCAATTATTAGAGCTTCCCAGCACATTTTGATTTCATTTCACTTTGATGTCTGTTGTGGTGTTCACTGAGGAAAAGGCTCTTCTCCCTCTCTTTCCATTCTCTTTGTTTCTGTATTGAGTACTGAATATGCTGTTACCCTCTCACCTAAGCTACTACAATGTCATTAACTGCTGGCATACTGTGGAACACAAAAGAGAAAATCTTGATCTGTGACTTCCAGGGTCCTTTTTTTTCCTAAATTTATTTTATCTTTTTAAGGGGAGAGGAAGTGAGTTCATTTGGGGAAAAACCCAAAACTTCCATAGGAAGTTTCTTAAAAAGATTCTGAGGAAATCTGCTAGTTATTCAGGTTCTGAAAGCACTGGAAAAAACCCACACGAAAATGAGTTGAACTTTAGTCTATTCTGGCCCTAAAACCTTGAGGAGTTTGTTTCACACTTTTATCTTTCAACCATGGACAGATGAGACCAGACAGCCAATTAGCAATGATGCATATCTGTTGACTAGACATCATGGGACAAAGCTACGGCTAGTTTAAAATAGCATGATTCCACTGCCTGCCCTGAGTTTTCCTCTGTGCTGGACAGGGACCCTGCCTACTTAGTGTACACAGTGGAAGCGTGGGTATAATTACATATAGTTCTCCTTTAGAAAAATAACCACAGAAACAAAAACCTTGTTTTCTAAAGGCAACGATTGTGTAAGAATTGGAAAAGTCTTTACCAGAGTTGTTATGGAATAATGTTGAGGACCATGGTATAGCTGAATGCTGATTCTTTCACATTGCACGTGAGGCATTCCAGCTGAGCCTCCTCTTCCTTGTATACTCTGCAAGGCAGCTGTCTCAAAAGAGCAGCTTATAAATTTGGAAAGAAGGCGATTCCACGAAGTAACTCCCACTGGATATTTCAACTGTTCCTTTTTTTTTAACTCTGCACACACACAGCGATAAGGATTACAAAGCAATTTATCTGCTTTTTGTTATAATGTAACCTCATCGCAATTTCAATGCAAGGATCAGACTATATTAGCTGTAAATTTACTCTAAAATTTCTCCTGAAATCAGTATTTTTAAACAAAACTATGGAATTAGAGAAATAACAGAATCTGTTAGCAGATGTTTAAAAGCTGCTGCTTTTCAGCATTCCTCTGGTGATCAGTAAGTCAAAATAACAACGGGAATTGCTTGAGTGGAAAGCTAACTACCATCTTGCATTTAATTTACATCTTAATGCATTGTTGTTGTTTTTCCTGTTCAAGTAAACTACTTCTCAGGATGCACCTGTATAAAGAATTTCCATCGGGAATAGGCTTATATGAATATTTTCCTTGCTATGTTAAACATTAGAAAGTCTTCCAGAGATCAGGCTGAGATTAAAACAAATGTCTTGAACACTAGGAAGGGAAGTGGAATTTTAACCAGGAATTAGGAGTTTAGGGGTCAGACCTCTCATTTGCCTGGTATTAAAAACACACAGAGGTTCAATGGGTTTGGTTGATACATAAAACCTCATGTGTTGGCTATATAGAGACAGTCCCAGCTGGGTAGTTTATTATTAGCGTCACACAGTGATGTGTCTGTGTTTGAGTGAGCAAGCAAATCATGTCCATACATCTAGTACATATCTATCACAGTCCCGCTTCTGCCTATAATTGGGGTCTGCAGCAGCCTTCAGGCTTTCTGATAGTCTTCAGCACTAGGCTGAATATTGCCTACAGCTCTTGATCCATCAATAAAACACCTGCTAACCATACCATACCACACCTAAAATCCCTTACCTGACTGGTCTGTACTAAGTTTGTGAAGTCCTAGGAGAAATCAGGTGAATATATTTTAAATATGCAAGTGGTGATGACCTTTTTGACTAACACAGACTACGGGTCTGACTGACCTTGGCAGCATGAAAGGGTCATTTTTTAACATGGCTGAACTGTTCTTGAACAATTTATCCAGTGTGCTGGGTACAAACAGTCTTTTCTTTAGTATCAGGCATGCATGTCTTATCTTTCTACCTATTCTTTTTTTAAAGAATCTTGGCTATTGTGAAACAGGCAAGGAAAAACATGTTCTCTATTTATATTGTTTGTTCTCCTCAGCCTCTAATATTCTGTCTTGGACAATAACATTTCATGAATGCTTGTTTTTACTCTTTTTTTGCTTGGATGATTTTAAAGGAGTCTCTTTTTTTTTTTTCTGCAGCACAGAACAGGGTCTCGGGGCCTGATTCTGTGATGCTGACATTGATGGGCCATCTCCAATTGACTGAACAGGGTTTAAACAACATCTAATATTGTCTTTTGAATGTAAGGAAAGAAAACAAAACAACTTGCCAGTCTTTTAAAATGTAGTTCTTGAAAGATGACAGGAGAAAGGGAGAATGCCTAGTAAGACAACTCCCTTTTGCTTTGTCTTCCAAGGAAAATTCTGCATTAACACAGGGAAGAGAATAGATTTTCAGGTATCCAGAATGAGAATCCAGTCAGCTCTGCTTTCTCTTTGTGTGTGGGTCTGTAATTTCCATGGTGGGTTGTTCAGTTTAGGTTTGGTTTTGTGGTTTTTTTTTTCCTATGGAACAGGCAAAAGATCATGTCAGGTTTTGGTTTGAAATGAAGATCAGTGTTTTCTTCTCAGTGGATTATCAATGGTAGTCTCTAAACAGATTTGCTTGCCTGAATTAGTTGAGTCCCAATGTAGACAGTGACAAATGCAAGTGTGTTTGTGTGCAAGGTTTTCTTTTTCTGAAGGAAATGTTGTGAAGCCACTGCACATGAAGAATATCCCTGGGGAAGAAAAACATGGTTATGAATTATAAGGGAGAGAATCAACTCTTACCTGCTCCAAGCCACTCTCCATTGCTCTGGCTATTCTGTTGCTGGGTCTGTTTGGTGCGTTTTTCCTTCCATTTTACTGTTTCAAAGATGGCTTGGGATAACTCTGAAAGCATATTTTTTTCAATTTTTTTTAGTAGCCATCAAACATTGCAATACAAGGGCTTTCAGATCTGTGTCACTTCTTGTTTTCCTGACATTTTGGGTTTTTGTCACTGTCATTACTTGAAAGTTTTATATCTGTTCCCTGTGTTAGAGAAAGAAGATGCAAGTGTTGTAGACAATATTTTAACTGTCATTTTAGGCCACAATCTAACAATGTGTAGTGCTAATTTTAATAAAGATTTTGGTGGAAGACATCTAATTCTATTGTAGAGCATGAATGGCAGAAGAAATATACCTGTACAGTCCTGTTCGAATGTCCTTGTTTAAAAACCTGGAAAGTAAAGCATAATGCAAATGAAATCAGTTATGTTATGAATAATGTAGGCTATCCATTATTCTTTATAAAAAGTTGCACGTACTTCTCAAACCTATCTAGATACACTCCTGTTATGCGACCCCCATAGCAATGAGAACCGTGGAAGACCAAATGTTATGTGGCAGAAGGGGAGATCAGAGAGGATTATGTTTGGCTGGAGTATAAATCACTCCTTCATGGAATGTAACTCCCCTCTCTGCAGGTGGAGGGGCACAGGGCTTTCACCAGTGTCTGCTTTGCTTCCCATGGCTGGGTGTGCTCCTGTGGTAGGGGGAGGTGGAGCTGGATAGTGTTTCAACTGCACGTCCCCAAAGAGAAGTGAACTTGTGCTTCTGAGGAGAGGGTTTGGCTCACAGAGTTACCACAAGTCTATGTCTCTCTATTGTTTCCGAATAAAACAGTTTCTTTGGCTGAGATCCTGCAAAGATTTATGCACATGCTTAATTCTGTACTCTGGGAATAATCTCACTGGTTTCAGTGGGACCACAAGCAATGGGTAAATGTAAATCATTGCAGCACCGTTTCTGAAAACCAGTGTAAAAAAATAATGGATTTAAATGTATAGCTGGTTATGGAGCCTTCTTATTTAAGGGGGAAGGGGAGAAGAAACATTTTCTTTTGATAATATGGAGCTTGAAAATCCTCCTGCAGCAACACATTATTTCAAAACTGGTATTGGGAGCTAGTTTAAATGAACTTCACTGCAAAATAAAGTTGATCATAAAGGTTTCTAGGTCTTAGCTTCTCAGTGACAGAAACTTCAAGAAAAATTTTACTCTGGTGAGGATATTGACTTGCTTTCTCACTCATCCTGACCCAATTCTACTACCTCCCTGTCTCATCTTGCAGGATCAGTTCCTCAGGATCTTGAAAGCAATCATTTCAGTAATCAAGGATCCAAGAGGGTAATGTGGGATTGGAGAAAGTATGGCATGGCTAGCACTTCTTTCTACAGCACAGTTTCCTACCTAGGATACTTTTCATTATGTTCTCTGCAGCTTGGGATGCTTTCTGAACACCTCACCCACCCAGAAATTTTTTTTGTTAATATTTTCATTTCTTCATAAGTAATTTTTTCTCTCCCTTAACTAAGTTTCTGTGTCCTGCAAAGAGTTACAGACTGGATTTTGGTAAGAGCAGACAAAACAGGCTTCAGCAGGTTATCTGCCAACTTTACTGAGAGCCTCCTCCATGGGGGAAGAGAAAGATCTCAGTAGTGGAAATGCAAATTGATCCAAGCTGCATGTGACTGGGAAGCTACACAGAGGGTTTGGAGACATATAACTGAGTATACTAGGGAGCATGGACATAAATGCTGTTGTTTTCTAATTATTTGGAGAGATGGGGAGAAGAGGGATTTTCATGGTACAAGTGAGGCAGGCAGTAAAACTGAGATAAAGAGGACTCAAAAGCCAATGCCCCATATTCCTTTTTGACTACACCCCTGCTTTTCTCAGTATCACTTCACAGTTTGTCTTTAAATGTAGAGGGACTAGTAGAGGTGAAGATGGGGAAGGGAGTTTACCAGTAGAGTAAAACAGGGTGCTAACTTCAGTCTTGCATACCAAAGGTCTCCTGCTATTGTGGTATCCTTTGCTAGAATGAGCCAAACTCTGTTACTTAATTGGGCAAAGCTCCCACTGAGTTGTGCTTGATTAACAACTCTGGAATCTGGCTCTGCACAGTTGTGATGAAAGATGCTTCAGCATTTCAGCTCAGCTCGCCAACATGGATCTCCCCAGCTGCTGGTTCCCAGTATTTCCCAGCTACTGTTGTTATGCACCATTTGGGAGGGCGAAATTTCTCTTTGAGCAGCTGAAAAATGTTGTACTAGGCATACTGAAAAGCAAAACCATGGGTTGGCAAGTGGGAATGAGGGTTAGGCAAATGGCAGAGCACAAACTCTCCAGCCCATCTGCAGTGTCATTGCCAAGAAAGTTTTGGGTTGGGTTTTTTTGGTTGCTTGGTTGTTTTTTTTCTTTAAAATACGGTTGAGTTGGTTTTGTGGTTGCCTTTGGGAATTTCTGCAATGCAAAGACCATTGGTATTTGGCATTAGTTAAGACCTTCTATGGGTCTGTCTTGATGGTATTAGAAGGTTTGGTTTTGTTCAGGATTTTTTTGTTTGTTTGTTTGTTCGTTTTTAATGGAGCCAGCAGACCTGACTGCAGTTTTTAGCATCTCAGGAAGTTAGAGTTGGAGACCACTGATGCTGCATCATGGGATTTTGTGGTAAAGTATGGTCTCTTCTAAGCTACAGAAGGATTAGAAAAGCACTAGGCTGAGCATACAAGAGCTGCCTAAAATTGTATTCTTCAGATTGTAAGGTTTTGCCTGGTGCTCATTGTACATGGCTTTCTAATTGATGCATGCAGTTTGAAAATCTGCATGTCAGACATGTACAGCTATACTGTACTGTTGCTGCACTGTTACCATATGCAGGAATTACTTTATGCAGAAAATAGTCTGGTTTGTACTGTCTTGAAAACAAATACTCTGCTATACTTGTCTCACAAGCGCTGGCCATGTTTTATGACACAAACTCAAAGAACACTATTCATGGCCTCCAAAAAAAAAATAGTCAAACTGTATGGACTGGAAAAATCAAATAGTGCACAGGGCTATTATTAAAACACCTTAGATGTCCTAGTCAGCCTTTAAAAACAAACAAGCAAGCAAACCAAAGGCCTGTAGACTGCCTGGGGTTTAATTAAAGAGGGGCAATTAATGAATTGGGTGTGAAGCTGCACTGTGATTTTTATGAAAGATTATGAAAAGGGTGTTACACTTACGGAATCCATAACATTTAGCACAGGGTTTATTGGTTTTAATTTCACATTCTTTGTTCATTCTTAACTGTCTCATGTACATATAATGGACAGGAGAAACTTCTTGTGTAACACTTTCTCAGTATCTTAACTTCTTTTCTGTATAATATTAAAAGGTTAAGCAAGAAAAAGTAAACACCTACATTATTTGGTTTCTATTACAGAATTATTAATGATATGACAGAGGTAGTGTTTGCATATTATGCTTGATCATTAAAACCTTGCTGCATATCTCCTTAATGGTAACTCTTTTCAAGCTGAGCAGTAACGTGGCTTGAATAAAGACTTCAGGGTTTAGCAAATGAGGAATACACAGGCTTGGGATTCAGAGGAGCTGGTGCTCTGTCAGCTCTTCTGTGTGGATGGTGACATGCTCCTGTCATGTTCACTATCTGTGCTTGAGAATTGCCTTTTGAGAAGCAACAGTCTCACACCGGCTGAAATTGCTCTGGTGTCAATATATTTATCCTTCTCCAAGGTAGGAACATGGGTCCTGCCATCCTCTCTATGGGCCACAAGATATTTCCATTCCCTTTGTTTAAATATCATAATTCCCATTGTTCATTTTTGCAGCTTCTTTCTAGTCCAGAAAGGTGTAATGACAGGGTGTGACAAATGTGTATGAGTTGCACATATAAAAGGCAGGACACTAACTCTTGGGTCAGAAGTAGATATAAAAAAATTGATTTCTTTGGGGCAGACATCTATTTGATTTGCTAGGTAGAGGGGGATATCACTAGGGAAATACTGCTGGTTTGTTTTGTTATGAAGAAATAGCTGATGTTTTGGCCTAATTCTCTGAATTTCTAGCACTATATACCATCTGAAGAGTGATTTATTAGAAAAGCAAGGAATACTTTTCCTTTCTTTGAAATCAGTCTCCCCAAATATGCAGCTGCTGTACACATAGAGCCAAAAAGAACAGATGTGGGAAGCAGAAACTGGAGAACATAAGAACATATAATAAAATACATTATCTCTTACCCAGAAACATACATTTCTCACATGTATGCCTCATACGTAACTAACAGCAATTTAGATTATAGTTCCTGTTACTCTGGGTGGATAGAAACAAGTCTGGGTACACTGAGGGATAGTCTGATCTCCTCTAGGATACCTGTATATTTATATACATACTCCTCTGAGGTTGGTCCCGTCTGAGGCCCTGTAATGTTAAATCAGATGAAGCAGGATCACCTTAGCACAGAAACTGCGACCACACCTCAAACACTGTGTGGCTCTGCTCTCTATTCTATAACTTACAGTGTCACTTTTGCTGGGATAGTGTAAAAAGAAAGGTGGGGGACAAATAAATTACAGCAGTGCAGTCTCTGGTATTCTCTAGCTTTTATGGAGCTGCTATGCCTGGCTGCAAAGGGATTCTTTACTCTGCTGCCTTTCATTTTACAGCATCCACTTTGTGTTCCACTTTACTGCTGAATTTTCAGGAGTGTTACTTTATTATTGATGTTGCTCAGGAATTGCAGTTTTAATTGATGGAGACCTTATATGGGAAAAAGAGTTTCTGATGTGTCTGCATGTCATTGTCATCACTCTTTCTCAGTGTCTTTCTATAGTAAATCTACTCTTACGCTTCTGACAGTGCAGTTATAGCAACGGAGCTGATTGATTATATGTAGATTCACATCAGTCTTTCAAAAAGTAAATCCATTTACATCTCTCAGGGAATGCTTTATTTTTAAAAAACTTTAACCAGTAGCTGAAATCACTCTAAGCTTTAATGATATTAATGATATTTTATGTATTGGGGTCTAATCTTTGAAACCCAGGAGCACCTAATGGTAGCTCTGAGGGTTCAAGATGGGCCTTTATGTAATTAATTCCTCTCTTTATGTTTTTAGAGTGGTAGAATAGTGGAAAAATATTTAATTAAGGGTACATTTGTGAATGTTCCTGGAGGTTGATTCATGCACAGAACTTAGAACTGACATGCTGCTTAGCTAGTAAGTTTGCAACAAGGCTCCTTCCTTTCAGTGAAGAGATCTCCTGATTTGAAGCAATAATTGTGGCCTAGTATTTGGCCAAATCAAATATTGGTGCAAATAAATGTAGCTTCATTGCCTGTACTGGACTAATGTCCCTTCCCATTGCCCAAGGCTTTGGTTGACTATTCCCATAAAGGCAACCTTGACACAAATTAGTAGGTAAGCTATACTTGATTTTACGTGACTATTTTTTTCTTTTAGCTGAATTCAAACCATTTTGCAATATCTTAAACTGTGTGTGGCACTGGTTTTTGGTGGTTGGGTTTTTTTAATACTAAATTATATTAAGTCTTCTTGAGCTCTGTGTTGAGAGACATATTACACCAGTATACTAGGAGAGAGGTAAACACAGAAATGCATGTCATTTCCAAAAATGAAAATTAAAAAATGCTTTACCTTGTGTGCCCTCTTGAAACATGAGGTTTTGCTTAAGAAAAAAAAAACCAACAAAAACATACAAACAAACATCAACACCCCAAAGTAGAATACATGGAAAATATAATGACTCACTAGGAGGCATAATACAGATTTGCTTCATGTAGTAATCCCTTTAATTTCTTTTTCTTTCATGTGTACTACTATCATCTATAATTCTAGTATTTGTTTGTATGTCTCAAACTATCGTGTTTACTCCTAGGAATTGTTTTCTGATGGCTGATTGCCTCAAATCAAGGATGGTTAAATAACCTTGTCTTTAGCTAAAACAGCTTGGTGTTTTTTCAGCAGACAAAATACAATTATTGATAGAATACAAAAATAAAATATTTTTTCTTTACCCAGTAACCTGTAGAAGAAATAAAATGAAATCTGACCTTGTGTAATAATTTGTAGCACAATATTTACAATCTTGTTGAGAAATTGGATTCTTTCACTGAAATGCAATTCAAAATGCATTTGCTTCTGCTTCTTTTTCCCTACTTAAAATGTATTCGGAGTCCTAGGAGAATAGCATTAAGTTGGAAGCTAAAGACCTAATAAAAAACATGGTTTCCATTTTACTCACTGAAGTCTTCTGTAAGAATAAAAATTTGGACAGGCTCAAACAAACATGTTAGTAAATGACAAGTGACACCTGCCAGAGATGTGACTACTGTCATCATTTTGATGTACATTCCATAATCATAGCCTGTGATATCCAATACATATACCAAAGATTATTCCAAGCCAAATCCCTGTATAAAAAACTAGCACAGAATCACTGGAGGCCATAAAATTCAAGTAGAGGTTTTGTTGTTGGATCCTTCTCTAATTTCATCAGATATGTGTGCTTTCATTGCAGATTTGTTAAATTATTGTATCAGCCCAGTTACTTCTATGTTCTACAGTTGCTATTTCATACATAAACGTAGTGCTGTTACATTGCAAAATGCATCTTTCTGTTTGCCTGGCATTTTGTGCTGTTTTGGTATATCACAACTGTAGGAAAAAAGTAGTGCCATAAGGAGTAAAAGTTACAAAGTCTGATTTCCTATAGGTTTGTGCTTAATATGTGGATTTTCTTGTGTCTAATAAATTAATATGACAAGATTTTTCAGCAGAAACATTGCCTTTCTTCTGCTCTACCACTTATACATGTACAAAACTTGATCAGACACAGTATTTTTATGACTGGTACCATTCTGTCAAAACCTCATTGAGATTGCCCTGGGAAACTGGAAGTTATTTTGCAAGATAGACAAATGGATAGAAACACCTACACAGGCAGTTTGTATAAACTGGCTGCCTTAGGAAAGTGAACTGATAATAAAACCTGACTTGCTAAATTCAAGCTCTTTCAACTGTATGCTGGAGTAGATAACCTGTGCCTCTGTCATGGAGGGAAGAAGCAAGAGCAGCCTTATTATCGCCAGATTTGATTTGCTGCAACTCAGAAGTGTTGTTGTACTTCTAGGAGAGATCTGAATGGATTTTATTCTGCCATAGTGTCAGATAGACTGCAATTGATTTGATTGTGCTTTTTTTTCTTCCATATTGTAAAAAAGTCTTGGAGATTTAAAAAACTGTTTCTTTGATAGCCTTAGCTGAGGAAAAAAAAAAAGAAATAAAAATCAGCAGTGTATCCTCTTTCAATTTTTCTCTTCCACCCACCAGTAAAATTCAGCACATTTGCGTTGCTGTGTTTCAATTTTGACTATATATTTTTTCAAATTGTTACATGTTTCATTGTTATTGATATCACTCTAGAAATGGGAAATGTAGTATTTCATTTTGAAACCTCAAAATATAAATACAGTTGGAATTTAACAAATTTTAAACCATTCCACAACTTAAAATGTGGTCAAAATGTTGCCTTTTTGGGATCCTTTGAATCCATGTTTTCTAATGATTGGTGGAGGAGTGTGGATCTATGGTTATAAATACATGAATAGAAATTCTTGGCTGTTTCAGTATTCCTGTTTTGTCAGCCCCCTTCTGAATATCATCTGTTGGAAAGTCTAGAAAGAAGTGTGTATTCTGGGTGGTTTGGTTTTCCCTTCCTCTCCTTTTCCTCCTTTGTTTTAGTTTCTCTTCCTGGAAGGCAACATCTGAGGCTCCCAGGAATTAGGGATATTTGAATAAATGAGACAGACTGACAGCACTATCTTTTATATTGACAATGACTATCTACATATAACCTAAACTTTTAGAATACTTATTGGTCAGCTAAGCTAAACAGATTGCCCAGAGTAGTTTCGTTGAAGCATACACTTGAGCAGGTTTTTTAAAGTGGAGTTGGCACTGCAGTTTATAATAAAAAATAACAAGTTTTTGAATGGAGAAGATGACAACACTTATCAGATGATAAGGTTACCATAGCTTTCCCTTGTACTTCACTTCTTCTGGCTGGACAATGTCATTCTTGAAATCGCATGTGTTATCTGGCTACCTGTTACCATTGGCAGGCCAAAGCTCACAACCAGCCCAGAAAAGCACACGCCCACTCTGCTGAAAGTGGGTATCTATATGTCTGTGCATGAGTGCTAGGAAGGTAAAGCTTTCATGCCAAAACCTAAGCCACTTGATGACGTTACCCAAGTGGGATCTTCCCAGATGAAAAATAACAAATTTTTGTGAGATGTACTATATTTGCTCTGTATGGTTACTTGTAAATTAGACTTGGCAAAAGACCATGCAGTCTAAAAGCAGCTGCTGAAGAGCAAAGAAAAAAGAAAGATATTTGTACTAGGTCTTTCCTCCAGGATCAGAGCTCTATCTGTATCCTGATAGCACTCCTAAACCTGAAATTTATACCAGCAAGGTACAGTCACTGACAGGAGGTGTGAGGATGTGCTGGAGAGGCCCTGCAGAGAGTCACCACTTCTCCTGCTGCCACATCCCCCTTGCCCCACAACTGCTGGGAAAGAGGGAGCCTGCTAGCTGTGGCTGGAGTGGCTGAAGTTTCTCCTTCTTTTTCTCTGTATCTATTCAATGCTAACCTGCTGGTTTTGTCAGCTGAATTTTCCTCCTGCTTGAATTATTCCTGCTATAAAACTGGAAAACTGGCTCTGAAAATGTTCTGGTTTTGATTTTTGTCTTTGGTATTTTGAGTATCCACTCAGGTAGCTGCATCTCCTGATTGTTCTGACTCACGGCACCTCTGGATTGTGCTCCTGCCTCTGCTCCACAGGGCTGGGGAACAGCTGACAGTCCTTCAGAGTCACCCAGATACTCTCTTTGTCTTGCTGTGATGAATAGTCTATGTCCAATGCTTGTGATGATTTTGGGCATCTCTGGTTGCTTCTGGGTTTTACAGCTGCCTACAGATGTTTGCTAGATCCTCTGGGTTCTGCATTAGACAGTAGCTGATCCACTGCAAAACTGCCATTAATTCAGACCTGTCGAGCTGTGTCTATGTGATGGACTTGAGAAGGGCTCTCTTGCTCAGAGTCAGAGGGATTAGTGTCCAACCAGCAGACGCCTTGCATAGATGCAGTTGAAACTTTTTAGTAGAGTGGCTTGTCGGTAATAGCTTGTTGACAGTAGCAACTGCGAGGGTGGAGGTCACAACAGAAAAGTTGCATCTGTCTAGTTCCTCTATTAAGTGAAAATTGCTGTTGTGGTAGGTCGGTATTCCTGTAGCAGCAAGGGTCTCCTTTGGTATTATTTTAGACTCTGTACATGGCTTTATGGAAGGAGTTGTCTAAAGAACAGTTATCTCAAGTTGAATGTGACAATCAGATCTGTCCTGATGAATACTTTGTGCAACATTGTATCTAGGGGGCCAGGCTGGTCACCTCCACTATCCCACCATGTGCAGAGCCACTATGACACCACTAAACCATTGGTGTTTTTAAAGGTTTAAGCAGCAGCAAACTGCAGGACAAGGTGCCGCCAAGGTTCTCATTTGGTTGATTTATTTACTTCTAATGCTTGACTATGGGAGATGAGTATCACCAAGAGCTACCCAAAGCATCTCCTGGAATAACTTCCTTACTAGACCTAAGCCCTGCAAGTGTTTCTACTGCATTTCTGTCTTTTCTTCAGTCCTATAAGAGCTTTAAGCTTCAGCCAGTTAAAAACACGTCCTGGTCCCACTATACATGTACCTTTCCCTTCAGATGTACCTAAGCAGCTGGAGAAGGTTCCCTAAAATGGGGACCTTGATGAGGAAAAAGAAAACAAGAAGATTTTCATGAAGAGTATAACTAACTGTCCTAGTTAATGACCTCTCTGAGAAGCTTATCAAGCAAATACTGAATAGTCTTTGAACTTGCCCTTAACACAGGCATTGATATTGGGCTCATCAGTGCTGCAGAATTACAGTATACTTCAGGGAATTGTTTATCACTGTGATCCTCAAAAACAGGATGACTGGAATGGTTAGAAGCAAATACCAGACAATCTGTCCTGGCGTGGGCTGGGTTTTCAAACACTTTTGAGATGATGAAAGCTATATTCTGTTTTGCTTTATGGATGTTATCCTGCCTGCTATTCTCTTAAAGCATCTAGAAAATGATATTGCATTTTGAGGGACTAACTCAGTTTTAAAAATAAGGATAATTTCCTGCATTTTCTTCTGAAAATGTTATGGTTTTTTATTTACTCCCAGTATTTGTGGCTGCATGGGTGAGGTACAACCAAACTGATATACCTTGTGGCTTGGTTTCTAATTTATCTACCACCTTGCAGCCTTTTTGGCTCTAAGCTTTTGTCAGTCCTTCGCTGAGGCAATGATTTCAATAGACTAAGTACTGAACTTTGAGTTGGATTTTTTTAGAACTCAACAACTTTATATTCTGTTTGTAACTAGTAGTAGGAAGAATATTTTACTCTTATAAATTAGAATCATAGAATCATTCAGGTTGGAAAACACCCTTGGGATCATCAAGTCCAACTATCAACCCTACTGTACAAAGTTCTCCCCTAAACCATATCCCCCAACACCACATCTAAATAACCCTTAAACACATCCAGGGATGGTGACTCAACCACTTCCCTGGGCANGGTTGGCCCATTGATCCAATCTATTCAAGTCTCTCTGTAGAGCCTCCCTATCTGCATGCAGATTGACACTCCCACTTAACTTGATGTCATCTGCGAACTTACTGATGATACACTCTATGTCCTTATCAAGATCATCAATAAAGATGTTAAACAGAAATGGTCCCAACACTGAGCCCCGAGGAACACCACTTGTGACTGGACTTGTGACCATTACTTTTGTTTTCAAATAAATGTGTAAGTTAATTCACTGATCACTGAATCCTTCCACATCTGGAGTAGAGCACTGCTGTCAGATGATTTATTAAAGGCAAAACACTAGCATGCTTAAAGTTCAGACTTACATGTGTGAGACACATTTTTGCTGTATCCACTATTGAATTGGAAGGAAAAGGAGAAACTAATTACAAAAGGTGGCATCAGGAGAAGCAGTATCCTCCTCTCTGAAAATGGAGAATTTTATGATCTACCTCCTCCCGTGTGGCCAGTCATTTGGAGAACAGCTGTTAACAATTGACTGGGCAACATTCCAGCTGTGTGGCATTATTGACATAGAATCATAGAATCGTTTTGATTGGAAGAGACCGTTAAGATCATCAAGTCGAACCCAGCACTGCCAGGTCACCACTAAACTATGTACCTAAGTGCCACATCTACATGTCTTTTAAATGCCCCCAGGGATGGTGACTCCACAACTTCCCTGGGCAGCCTGTTCAAGTGCTTGACAACCCTTTCAGTGAAAAAAAAAATTATAATATCCAACCTAAACATCCCATGGTGCAACTCAAGGCCATTTCCTCTTGTCCTGTCACTTGTTACAGGGAAGAATAGACTGACCCCCCAAAAACCCACTTGTGCCTGTTTGTCTGCCCTGATCATCTCCAATTTCTGCCTACACTTTTGGCTTACATGCTTGAAATGCTCATTTCATCAACTCTTGGGTTGACAGGAGGCAGGAGCCTGTGTGAAAATAAGATGACTGCACTTCTATAACAAACAAGACTTCCAAGGTATCCTTACTGCAATTTTCCTCCTTCAGTGAAATTTCAGTTGAGTTAGCAAAGTCAATGAGAGGCCCTCTCAACTTGGGGATCAAGTTGCAACATGGAGGGGTTTTTTATTTAGCACTCCTGGGTTAAATAATCTTCAGCACCTAAAATAAGAGCAGTATCTTTTTTCAAAAAACTGAATTTCTGATTGCTTGAGTTCCACTGAGTGACTGAAGGAGAGATTCCACAGATAATCTTAACATTTCTGTGTGGTCTCCTGAAATGATATCTCTAACCCCTTCCTCCTCCAAGGGGTCAGCACATCACCATGTCTCAGTGGAAGGGTTTTTGGAAGGCTTACAAAAATAACTCTGTTACACTCACTGGAACGTGACAGACTTACTTGGAAATAAAACCTATGCTAGGGAACCATAAGAAACAGATGAGCTATGTCTGTCCCAGATTTCGGATGTGCTTTTTGGTCTCTCTTTGCACTTCAAAAGCATTATGTAATTGTCAGAATGAATCAATGAGTTACACGTATATGGAGAAAGCTAAAACAGAAAGGTTAGTTGCTTGAGAGAAGAACCAAAAAAAAGCAATAATCCTTTTCTTCATAGTCCCACAATAGATGTATTTAACAATGTTATGGCTTGTTCTCTTCCTTCTTATTCCAAGGAAGGGGCATGTCTCAGTCCCTGGCACTGCACTCCCATAACAGTCAGTGGGGCTGGCTCTCCTTTGAGCAGGGGTGCTGTGGTCAGAGCCTGAATGAGCTCCAGGGACCCTGAACTCCTGGCACAGGAGGAACAACTTGCGATCTTGCAGGGAAAATTGGCGATAAATGTTCCACTCCAGCAGTTGGTTGTGCTTTCAATGCTCCCTCGAAAAACAAAGATTAATAAAATAGCAGAAGACTGGTGGTTTTAGTTTGGTTTACCTCATTTTTAAGTATCTCAGTGGCTCAGTAGCTGCTTCTGAGAGCTCCAATATCACTTGGACAATCAGTGCTCAGAGAGAAGAGCTTTATATTTCCTTCAGTGTTAAAGGACAAGAGCTACCTGCCTGGTGAATGTGATTAATTGTCGCTTGTCTGTAGTAGAGGAGTTATGGCCTGCTGGCTTTTCATACTGGCTTGTCTGCCTTGCCTCTCCTACAAGGCTATGAAAATGAGGAGGGAAGGCTATAGTAGAATTTATCAGTATGATGCTGATATACAGTGAAATGCATGAGTATAAATATACTTTTCCTTTTTAAACTGATCTGTATCCACAAATAAGCAGATTACAATAAAGCATGGGGAAAATCTCTTAATTTTTTTCATGGATAAGAGTAGTCATGAAAAGCAGATTGGATTCCAAAACTACTGCTTTGCCAAATGCAACATTTCTATATATACACACCAGTGTGGATCCATCACTGACATCCTAACAGCAACAGAACAAAATCTTTTTCTTTTAATGCCAGTGTTTATTCTTTGTTCCCTCAATAGCTGCCCAAGACATGACTCTTATGTTGAGCATTCATCTGGTTTATTTAGAACAATTATTTTCTATATACTTCTTGTGACGTGAGCTTCTTAAAAACAATAGGGCTGCCATGTTACTGATTTTTTTTTTACATTTTGTATATAACTCAAGTAAAATAATCGTTAATTTTTTTTTTTAAAAAAAGGAAAGTAGTGAGTTGTTATTACTTATGTGAAAATAAAAAGAAGACCCTTCAAAAGATTCTTGTCATCATCATCATATGGAATTCTTATTTTTACTGCTTATTTAAGCACAGACAAGTCTCAATTTTTATACTTATTAGGTATCAGAATTATGCCCCAAGAAGTCTAGAATCTAATCCTAGCTATGTTATAAGCCTACATCCAGATAATAATCATAATGATGATCACCATCATCATCTTTTTATTTGGGGGGGTTGAAGAAGACAGGACTTCTTGTAGTGAAGTATTTTAACACCAGAGTTGGGATCCTCATCAGGTCTCCTCCACTCCAAACTTTTCTCTTGCTCTTAATTTTTACAGTATTATTATTTTCTTCTTCTGTGTGTCCTCCTTATCCTGCTCCCTGACAGCCCAGCTGGTACTATTCATAATTGGCAGGCCATTCAGGGCTTAGGCAAAAATAGCTATAAATTAAAACACGACTGACTGACCACTCTCTCCCCTGCCTTGCACCTTCTGTAGATACTTCCATGTGTGGAAAATGAGTGGGAAATTATATCATTTTGATCTAGAAAGGTTTCATCCATACTTTGCAGGGGCATAAAAGAGTGCAAAACATATATAGCTGGTATTGCATAGACACAGAGCCAATAGCTTGCATTAAGGCTTGTGTGCTAGTTCTTCCTTTGGTTCGTGCTTTCCAGATTTGGTATATTTCATTCATTTGAATTATTTATAATATTAATAATACATCAATCTTCCTCCTGGTCTGTCCCAGAGGGACCTTATCATGACAGTTAAAAATTAGGTGTGTTATTACTGTATCTGCTAAGCATTAGGACCCTGATTATTCTAGATAGTGATATCTGGAGAGTATATTCATAATTTTAGATAGTGATTCACCTAGATAGTGAATTGAAATTGAAAGAAGATTGGGGGGTATCAAGGTATTACAAGATCTGTAACAGCAGCTCTGTAAACCTGAACAGTGATTTAATAATGAAAAAGACTCTAAAAGCATTAAAAAAAAAAAAAATCTAAAGGTGACAATGGTCCTTACATGTAACAGAGCTGATTAATAAAATATTTTTGAAATGCTAATTATTAAGATGGAAGATTAATAATTAGTCTGTATTATCATCAACCAACTTTCAGAGCTGACCTTACACTCATTTTCTTTCTTTTGGAAAAGATGATGGGCAGAGGGAGAAGGCTGCCATAGCAATCCACCCATCCTTACTGCACAGATACATACTATGAGGTGTAAACCCCACAGCTGGTACTGTAACTCAGACAGAAAGAAACTCTGACAGGCAAGTGTGTTCATATTGAATGAATGGAATTCATGTTTTGGTTTGACCTGATCTAAACCATCTCCTCTGAAAAATAAAAATTTCTGGGAAATTATTGTCATGGTTTTGGTGTCTGTTTTGTCACCTGTGTGGTGTTTAGATTCTATACCTAGCTAAAGGTGCTGTTCTTTTTCTAAGAGAAGGTTTGCAAAGGAGTCCGTGTCCAATGTTCTGGTCTAGCATCTGTAAATGAGTTCAAAGCTCTCCTAAGTCTATATTTTGATAGCACTTTTGCACTAATGACTTTCCTTAGAGCAGGCATCCAATTTGTCTTAAATCCTTTCAGGTTCAGTTGACCCAGGAGAAGGAATTTTTAGCAGGAATTTTCTGTTCTTCCCATATCCAACCATTGTACAAACAAAGTGAAGAACTCAGCCTCTATGAGTAAATTACTGTGTTTGGTATAAATGTCTTCAGACTTCAGCAATTGCAAAATATGCAGCCAGACTTGTTTTAATCCTCCCCTCCCCTCTCCCAGGAACTGTTGCTCAGAAAAGACTTTCTGGGATGAGTTTTGACTAGCTGTTATCAGAACTTTCTGTCTTTACATATACCCTTTTTCATACATGCTTGCTGACATATTTGTTATTTTCACTGGGTAACTGTTGTTCCATACCACACAGAGACCTTGATTTGCCACTGCAGCAACAGCAGTTGCTGTGTTGAAGGTAGAAGCTTCTTTTTGAAGGTTGCCATAAAGCTCCTATTCTTGCAGAAGATAATGGATTTCAAAGCCATAAGGAAAGCTGTCAGTGGGATCAGGCTGAATATTGCCCTAAGGCACATAGATATCTTTTTAATTTATTTCTTGGGTTTTTTTCTTTTAAGATTAATTAATACATACTAAAGCTTCTCAGGACTTGGAACATTAGGAATATCCTCAAAGTGGATTTGCTGGCAGAGGCTGGAGTGCAGGATCAAAGATGCATTTACTGCATGGACCAGCCTCAAAGAACTGAGAGTCATACCACGATGCAGACATTGATGGTGATTTTTTGATTTGTTGTGTAATCTACTTTGAATGCCTGTCAGGAATTACAGGAATTACAACAGTGCCCTGTTGTAAAGCTGATGGCTGACTTAGATGGGCACTTTGCTTCCTTTCACTGTTTCTGATGTTGAGGAGGCAGACTTAGGTTCTCCCTAGGTTTGTTTGGTGGGCAAGCACAAAGCAACATGTTGACAGGCAGCTGTAATCCAAGCACTTGATAGGATAAACAAGAACAGCGACTGTACAACCTGAAAAACTGTCACAGAGTAATGAAGGGAGGGATGTGAGAAAATGGATAGGCTAGAGGAATTGAAGGGAAATTACTCCTATGTGTTCCTCATTCCATACTCTTCCATTGTTTCTATATTTTTGATGGCTTGCTCTAGATCATGGTGAGCCTGCTGTCTTGGCTTCTGTGCTTTTGCCCTTCCTGCATGCTAGGGTGCTTGCTGAAACAAGGTTAAGAGCATGAGAGACGGGGAAAATATGTTCATATTGTTTGGTAGTGCTTGAATACCTGAACTGATTCCAGGTGAACCACTACCTAGACTCATCAGCCTGCTGCCACACCCAAACTAATTAGCCTCACAGATATTTTTACTTACTGTGAGGAAGTCCGCAGAAGTTGTAGGAAGAAGAGTTTAAATCATTCAAGTAGACCCTTTCTCATACCCATTTTCTGTTGGAATTATTGTAATCTGTATTGTCTATGTAATACTGAGAGGAAACTGATAATTGTAGCTTTCATAAACTGTTGGTATGATCACTTTATCTAGGTTAAACGACTTACGAAGTTTTACCACAGCCTTATAAACAGGAAAAGCCAGCCTAGAGACTAAAGAGAGATACAATTAGAGAATGATAGAAATATGAATTTAAAGCATCCACAGTAGGGCAGAGAATTTCAACAAAAGAGCATCCCTTTTATTACAACCTAAGCCTTAATTATATATCGTAAGTCTTCTATTATACACTAAGTCTAATTGCAAAAAATAAGGGATGGGAAAACTAAATCTTCACAGCCGTGTTTGGTAGAAGCTTCAGAATGAGATCGTCATTAGAGGTGAAAGTAGGAAATAAGCTCTTGTAAGGAGCACCTAAGAGAAATCGGGCCACTCTAACTTGGCCAAGAGGAGATGAGGAGGATCTGGAGCTCCTGCCACCAAGGAATGGTGAGTGTAGGCTGGAGCTGGATGCCCTCTGAAGTGGCTGAGGGAGAAGCCAATGGTGAAATATGATCTGGTGATGTGTTTTGCAGTTTTATCATTTTAAAAAATGTTTAACTCTATGTTGATGGTGTATATTTGTAACAAGATGGTTTAACAGGCTCCTAAGTTGTCTGTCAGCCACCATGAATGGTATTTTCTTGAGTGTACGTTCAAGGAAGTGCTCTTTGGGGGGATTGGTAGCGTCAGATGCTGATCTTACGGAAGGAACATTTTTAATAGCTTATGAAAGGATACAGAATAAAACTCCTCATTACTTCTCAGTATTCTTAAATAATAACAAGGTTTCTCTACCATCTGGGGGATTCTTTCCTGCACACAGCTTCCCTCTGTGAGCTGTGTCCTGCAGACAGAATCTTTTTACTTTGTTTCTTCTCATCCTCCCTTACAGGCAACTGAGAAGGGGCATGTCCTGCTTCTGCTAGTGGACAGGGCTGTGATCAGTCCTGTCAGCTGTTTTTTCTTCCAGGGAATCTTGGACTTCATCTGTTGTTCTAGTTTATTTTTCTTTGTCTCCAGATACACTGGAATGCCTAGCTAGTCTAAGTGGAGTCTGTTCTTGTGATTATGTTTATTAAGTTTGAAGAATGAAAGCATCCCTTTTCCCTCTCGGCTTAGTACAGACAATAAAAAGAAAAACATAACCTAGATAATCTGAGGGCTTAAGCCTCCACCATTCATTAACTGAAACTTAGATTCCTCAAAGCATCAAGAGTTTGGGTGGGTTTTCTGCATTTTGGTTGGGGAGTGTGTGTGTTTTCTGAGGCAGAGTTTTGTTTTAATTAGAAATAGGTGGATTTTTCCTCACAAAGGCACTTATCTAGCCATTTTTGGATTATATTTTGAATTATTGCTTCAAATTGTGTATAAAATTTCTAAATAAAATCATTAAGTATTTTGCATAATAATAATTTCCTATTACATTCCTTAAAAGCCTTGGCTGTTTTACATGAAGTTAAACACCCAAAAAGAAAATGGATGCTAGTGGGCACTCTATATGAAATATTTAATATATCTCCATAATACCTTAATATTATCTACCTATATTATCTCTGTAGGTAGAAAATTGTCCTCTATTTTCCCTTTTCTACAGATGAATTGACACACGGACAATTAGACTTATCTCTTCAAACCTCTTTTTAAAAGCACCAGAGCCCAAGGTCATGCAAGAGTGATATGGTGGTGTCAGTAGCTAAACTTCACTTCTAGGCTTAGACAGTGGACCACACCCTTCTTCCCTCAGCAGAAGTGTCTGAAAAAGGGATTGAGAAAACTCTCATACCACAAGCAAAAGCTTCCTGTGGATACTTTTCCTCTGCTGCTTCCAATGCAATTTTGGTAGAGGTCATTTATGATCTCCTTTAGTAGCAGCTTGTATGAAGTCTGGAAGTTCTCAGGGAGAGAGCAGTTA
Source organism: Brachypteracias leptosomus (assembly GCA_013401335.1). Classification (NCBI taxonomy): domain Eukaryota; kingdom Metazoa; phylum Chordata; class Aves; order Coraciiformes; family Brachypteraciidae; genus Brachypteracias; species Brachypteracias leptosomus. Next base: position 67,363 of record VYZX01025110.1, read on the forward strand.
GTGAGATACTCACAAAAACAGTGTGTGTGGAAATGGGAGAAGGTCTCTACCTCCATTTTAAGTACTGTGAATTGTCATGGGCTACATTCCCAGCTGACAGAGACACTAGATGACTCTCCAGGCAACTCCATTCCCAACTGAGCTAATGGGGCCGAAGGTTTACTATCTTTATTCCCAGCTGCCAGTCATGAAAACTGTTTGTCTCTGTTATTGCCATTTATTCAGGGACATTCAGAGAGTACAACTGAATTCTTCACCCATGCAGCACTAAAGCTAGGACTTTGTTTTATTGTGGGTAAATGATAAATTCTTCTGTGTTTATATTATACTATTTTCACATCTGCAATATAAAATATATCTGCAGCTGTGGCACTGCAAAATCTGGACTATTGTCTTGTATTTGAAGGATCCTGCTTTTTTTTTTTAATGCCCTGTTTTGTCCTCAGTACAGGAGATCTTTCCCAAAAATACTGGGGTGAAGAGCCACCCAGCCCTCACCTTGTGAAAGAGGTTTAGAATGAGCTGCTGCTATGTCCTCCTGGACTGGGCAACACAAAGCAAAGTCTAGCTGACACCTTTGAGAAACAAGAGTGTGTTTCCACATGTCTATCTCCTTTGGATAATCTGTGATATCTGAATTAGGTTTCATGACATAGTAACACTTTGAAACTGAGTTAATATAATGCGTTGTATAATACATTATGTATGACTTAGGCACCAATTGTGCTGGAGCATCAGCAGCCACAGACTTGAAAGTGTCTCTTTCAGTGACAGAAATCCTAAATAATACTGAAACCAAATTCCATTGGCATAATTTTATTTTGTATTTCTTGTGCCACTACAACATCTCTTACTTGCAAAACCATTCATGTTCAAGCCATCTAGCTTCCTCTGCTCTTCTCCTTGTACTTGTCACAAAGTTCCCATTCCACATCTTTCATGTTACAAATATTCCCGTGGTGCTGCATGGTAATTTTAGTTTGCAACATCAGAAGTGTTAGGATTATGTTAGCTTTGCTGAGCTTGGGCACTACAATGTGAAAAAGAACAATGATGACTATTAACATTTATAATAATGGTATGCTACAAAAAAGTAAGAAACAAAATGAAAACAAACCCCAGTGTGGCTTTTTTCTTCTTGTATATTCGTATTTCATGCTTCCAAATACAGCTAAGATAAGGCTTGTTTTATTAGAAGCTGTCTTGTAAACTATACATTGGTCTGACATTGGATACTACATATATATAGGAAAATATGCAGTGAGAGATTTATCAGTCTTAATATAACTCATCTTAAGCCTGATTACTTTGTTTCTAAATTAGACTCTTAGAACATATTAATTATGGACATATCCCCAGACAACATGGCTCTCCATGGGGGATTTCTGCCCTTAACTCTGATTCGTGTTAATAGGAGCTATCCATGCAAACTCCTAGAGGACCAAAAAGTAATAATTTTCTACTAGCTGTATTTTTCTTTTAGGGTATAGAACAATACCGAAGTGTTCTGGGAGTGAATTGGTAACGTACTTGATAAAGTGAAACCCTCGCTCTCTGTGATGGATTCTGGATTTGATAAATGCACATTACAATACTATACAATACATTGCATATTTTAAAGTTTATGTATAAAGCTATATTCCTTTTTGTCTGGTTGGGGATTTCTTTGGTGCTGTTTTTGTTGCTGTTTTTGTTTTCTAACCTGAATTAGACATTAGGGAATATATTTTGTTGTTATTGTTTTTTGTTTGTTTGTTTTCCTGGAAGCATTGGACTGAGGAATGCTAGTATTATATAAATAATGTCTACATGACCTGTTGTTGTATGCACTAATTATTGACTTGTCATGGTCCTCTCACTTGGATTACTCAGGAAAAAATAATCTAATTTGGAATTAGCAACAGGAATAATCTTCAGACATAGAGAGTGGCTTATGCTAGAAGCTAGATAAAGATTATTTGGCTTGTGTTGACTGAGACTTCTGGGCTCTAGTTTGAGCTAAGCATACAATAATTAAAATGGTTTCTTAGTGATGGAGAATTTACTGCATCTTTTGATAATTCATCTCGGTAGCTAATTATACTTAAAATGTGCTTTTTATCTCTAGATTGAACTTGCAAATATTGGATTCTGTTGTGTGTCTGCCCACTAATTTAAAGCCTTCTGAAATATCTTCTTGTCTAGTCCCTTAAAGATTATAATCTTCTCTTTGAAGCAAAACACATTTAGTTCAATGTCTCATTGGAAGGAGACTCTTTTTTTCTTCTAGACTTAAATAATTCTTGCTGCTCTTCTCTGCACTCTTTCCAAGTTTATTTATTTTTTCAATTAGAGGTATTGTAGTTTCCCAGAGGCTTGCTTGCTTTGTTCACAAAGATGTTATGGTTTGCTTGGCTTCATTCATGTTCATGTCTGCGGCTGTCCCTAGCCAAGGAAATGGTATAGATTTTCATGCTTGCTCTCTTGGAGAGAGGTCAGATGCCCCAATGAACTGATGGAAAGAGCAGGCAGCTGTTATCCAGAATCCAACCTAAAGGTTCTACTGTCTAACACCATTCAGAAACTGTATGCATAAATAAAGCAGGGTCTATTCCAACGATCATGTCTATTCTTAGCAGCAGCTAAATCTTATGATCATCATGGTAGACCCATGTGATGAGAGGGCTGTATTCCAGGAGTGAGGTGCTAAGGCATGCATAATGCATGCCTTATCATGGGAGGGCACCTCAAGGAGGAGAAATCATGGCTTTCTGGAAATAGAAAAGAATATAATAAGGTGTAACATTCTTGTAGTTTTGCCAGCTGCTTTACAGTCATAGGAGGGCAACAGTACTAGTACCCAAAATAGTAGTAAAACAAGAAAAGTAATTTTCTGTCAGTCCAATCTCAGCAAAGAATGCAAATCCAACTTTAGGATTAGGTGAATACTGATGCTTTCAAAGCAGTGCACTGAAGGTGGTGGGTAAACAAATAGATCCAAATAAGAAAAGTCATGGGCTTCTCATAAGGAAGCCCAGAAGCTAATCATCCTCACTCAATTGCTTCCAAGCCCTGCCAGCACAGTTTCATGTAAGGGAGTGGTTTGAAATTGCTTGAGTTGATTTCACTTTTTTCCTCCTGTCTTTCTAGAGTAGTTAAAAATTTCATTTCTTGTATCATTCTATTAATGAAAAGAAAGGAAAGTTGTGGGGTGGTGAGGCGTGTGTCTCTCCCCACCATATGCAAGTAAAAAAAAGGAAGAGAAAAAAGAAGACCATAGAGGCATGGAAAGGAATTCATGTTGAAAAGATAGTAGTGATGGAAAATAGGAAGAGTGTAACTGTGATCCCTCTGTGGATAATTTCTTTCAAACAGACCGTGACAAATACTTGCAGCATCTGAAGACAAAGTAAAAAAAATACTTCCAAGTATTTTTTTTACTCTAGTTGCATATGAAGAGTTGTTCAGGAAACCCTTGCTTTCTTAATCTTCTTTGCCACTCCATATTGTTATGACAGCACAGACATAATGGGACATTACCAGGATCTTCCAGTACCTTTCTGTTACAGTAAATGCCTATGTGAGTCTTCAGCTTTTCTCTGGTACAGAAATGGTTTAAGCATTTTATCTGGCCCCTCTCTTGAGGTTTTCATTTGGTCCTTGTTTAGGTAGATTTCTGTTCCTGATAAAAATTTTATTTCAGTGAGGGCTAACAAATAGATGGGGCAAAAATAGACCTAGGCCTTGAATATCTTCTCCATGATTTTGCTGTGCTTGTGTGTTAGCATACGTTATGGTGAAATACACAGTGGCCAAGAACTGACGCTGCTCCAAAATAAAAGCAGAGCAAAAAGCTGTACAACTTTAAAACATCCTGTGACACTTTCTTAAAGTATGGCTTTTTAGTGTGAGTGGGCTGACACTTTCCTACTAGCTTATTTTTTTATCTGATTTGTTAAATAAGGTTGAATGTTGCTGCAGGCTGAATTACTGTGGGTATCTTCTCAAAAAGTGATCTTTGCAGAGACAGGCCACAGAATATTGCCTGATTTCTGTAATTAGCTCTGGTTATTACAACTGAGTCATTCAGAAGAGAGTGCACAACAAATATCCACAGTACCCAGAAGATGCATAAAGTCTAACTTTTTTTTTTTTTTTGGTACTTTCTAATAGTTGGGTGGTGAGATTTATGTTTTGGGGGAGAGGAAGGTGGAAAAAAAACCCCTCACATCATCTTTAAAGCTTCATTAACAAAGAACTTTACTCGAGGAGGAGATGTTAATAAGTAATGAAACAAAGGCTCTGTTATAGAGATTAAATGTGCATGTGTCTAAGCACAAAGTTCATGTTGCAAAGTGCAGCTGTTTCTGTGCTTGCAGACTCAGAGCCCCAGGTTCAAAGTCTGCCTGCTTTCCTGTCACAGAGCTGACCGGGGCAGGGTCCAGCCGAAGTTCAGAGTTCAATGTCTGAAGGCTTGCTGGCTCTGTCTGCCCTGCTATCTGACGCGTTCAGGGTAAGCAATAGTTGGTTTAAGATTAAAAAGTACAAACAACGAAAACTTCCCCTTCTCTTTTCTGATGTGTCAGATTTCATTAAAGAAGGAACATTTTGGAAGGAGTTGCTGAACTGTTTAAAAATAATGTGCTGTATAATAGAGCGACCTAACCAAACCCCACTGAAGGAACAGACTAGTAAAGTGATGCATGTGGCAAATAGTGCCTGTTTGCGTTCTCCTTCCTCCTGAGATTTATTTCAATGGGGAAAAAATGAAGCAAAACAACTAATTCTCTATATACAAAGAGATAAAATGGAATTATTAAAAAAAAAAAAAACGAGAGAGAGAAAAGAAAAGAAACAAAACAAGAAAAAAGCTGGTCCATGTGTTTCCTTTGTGTCATGGTAACAGTGTTCCACATCGTGGTGAAGAGAACTTAATACATCTGGATATCTTGATTTCAAATCCTCCTTTTTCTCCTCCTTCAAAGGTTTTTGACAAAGCTAACCCAAACTTTCTTATTCAGAAAGATTGCAAACCCCACCTGTGTAGCTTTTTTGATTAGCTGGGGTCATATCAAAGGCTGCTATACCCAAGCACAGACCCTGAGTGAGAATAGAGACTGATGGCTGAGAGCAAAGGCTGATACAAACACCTTCAGAGGAGTTTATGTTTCAGGCAGTATTGTAGTTGTATTACAGATAGAGAAAAGTTTCCTATCTGTTGCCTCATCCTTTCTCAAGGAAAGCATGACAAACCATGGGTGGTAAACCAAGTCATCAGTTCTCAGTGTTCACAGTATGCTGCAGGTCTGAGCAGACTGCTGTCATGTCACTGCACTGAAAGGAACATGGATGTTTGGAAAACTTTCTCAGACATCAGAGATCTCCCTCATTTGTATCATAGCTTCTATTTCTCTGGGTTCAGTACATTTAATCATTGAGAGCTACAATTGAAAACAGAATGCAAGGAAGGACTATAGTAGCCAAAAACATGTATTCTGGACAAAAAAAATTTTGTGTTTAGATATTATGACTTTTTTCCCTTCCTACAAATATTCATGAGTCCATCAAACACCAAAGGAGCGTTCCTCTGTTGAGCTAGTCCTATGCTTTGGTTACTACTCCAGGTCTAACCTTCCACTTCTGAGCAAGGTACTTGAGAAGGTAACAGAGCTAGAAAAATAAAAAAATACACCACACACACACACAAAAAAAAAAAAAATGCAGTCAAGGTCCAAAGATCCAAAATAATGTGTTATAATGGCTGAGCCATTCCTGGAAGGATGCAGGGAAGGAGAAATAAGAGGAACTGCACCTCTGAAACTCCATTCCTGTCCTGGACTGCGGAAACTTGGGAATATTCAGGGTTTTTTTCTGTTATGCTTTACTCTCTGCATGCAACTGCTGTAGTAAGCAGAACAAGTCACTGAAACTAGTAGTAAGTAGTGACGTTGGCACCAAGTATCCATAATTAGTTTGGTGTGCACTGATGCAAATCCCTGACATAGCAGCACCTGTGAGTAATAATTTCTGTTGTTTTTACTGCTGAAGTTCCACCTAAGTCTCTGGCAACTCTTTGCTAGACTGATGATATCTGTCCTTGAAATCTTTCCTAAGAAACTCTGAGTAGTGTCACTTCTCTCCCCAGCACTGTAGGCTACTGAAAACATACCAAAGGTGAGGAGAAGATGATGAAATTAACAGGTATAAAGTATGCATATTACTTACTGCACTGACAGATGTCTTTCAGAAGATATAGCTCTGCAGAGATGAGCCTTGGCTTGCCTCATGCAAAAGGATGGCCCTATCAGGCTATTTACCTTCTACGTGGAGTGGGTTTCTTTCATTCTTTTCTCTTGACATTGACCACATAATAATATATTTGTAAGAGAAGGTATAATGGGAGGAAGGAGAAGAGTCCAAATGTTAGTAAGGTCGCATGGGCTAGGATGGTAGGCCGAAGTTCAAGTACATAGTCCAAATCAAGCAAAACAGGAACTTGGATCAGGTTTGCAAGGTAGCAACTATTCTGGTTGTTGCCTTCTCTGAAGTAGATAGGTGAATGTTTGTATTCCTGCCTCTTGCCTTCCCCTTGCTTCATTTTCTTGACAGTCTTCTGTGCTCATGTCAGCTGGCTTCAGTTAGAAATACAAGAATAAGCAAGAAAATTACATGCTGTAGGGTAGCTGAAGGTCAGTTCTTTGCTGTAATCTTTCCCTTTTTTCCCCTCTTTTTCTTTTTTTTCCCCTTCCTCTTTTTTCCCTTTTTTAGGTGATCTTTTGTTTGTTTTTTTTTCTTTTTTTTTTCTTTTTCCTCTTCTTTTCCTGAGTGTATCTGCTCTTTTAAAAAATTACTTATTTTCTTTCTCAGCAGATAGTTTGAGAATCATCCCACCAGTTGCCTACCTGAACCAAGAACCAGATCCTGGAGTGTAGTACCTGTGCTGGTACTACTTGGCTACAGCTCTACTGGGATCCTAGTATTGAGAGAGGCCTAAGAGGTAAGTAAAAATCGAAGTTTATTCAAGAGGCTGAGGCCCTTAGAAGAGTAAAGTACCATTGCTGTCTGTCTCTCTCTGGAAAAAAAATGTAGGAAAAGGGTGTGTGCATGCAGATATGACTTGCAGGATTTTTTAATCTTCAAACTAAAATCTTTCCACTAAGAATCTGTGCCTGTGAATTGTTTTCTCAGTTTACACACTCTCCAGCCCCTGTTTTTGAACCCCTTCAGGTAAGGCTATCAAAAAACCCCTCCTTCTATTTAGCTTCCCCCTTCTCATTCAAATTCAGATGCCTTAAGAAAATACAGAGGAATTTCCTTTGGCAGGAATACTGGAAGAAAACAAACACAAGTAGTCCAAAATAGGATTGGCACAGCTGCCCTTGGGCTGGGGTTTTTATTTGTTTCTTTTTTGTTTGTTTGTTTTGCTCTTCACTTCAGAATTTTTCTTTTCTGCATATGTTGTTGTGGCCTTCCAGTATCTTAAGGGGGCCTACAAGAGAGCTGGGGAGGGACTTTTTAGGATGTCAGGTAGTGGTAGGACTAGGGGAAATGGGTCAAAACTAGAGGTGGGTAGATTCAGATTAGACGTTAGGAAGAAGTTCTTCACCATGAGAGTGGTGAGACACTGGAACAGGTTGCCCAGAGAGGTGGTGGAAGCCCCATCCCTGGAAATTTTGAAGGCCAGGCTGGATGGGGCTGTGAGTAACCTGCTCTAGTGGGAGGTGTCCCTGCCCATGGCAGGGGGGTTGGAACTAGATGATCTTTAAGGTCCCTTCCAATGCTGACAATTCTATGACTCTATGTTCTGCATTCAGTCTTGTCCTTACTGGAATGGTAGAGTAAGAGGGCTTGTCTGCAGCTAAAGTTTTACTCCGTTATATTGGTGGCATAATTAAGACAAACCCTACGCAACCCTTTGCTTTTTCTTAATGCAGGCCATGTTAATATCGATAAGAAGGTTCTTGTACAGATATCTACAGTGATCTGTAAAGCAAATTGACATCTATTATTTGATGTCATATTTATGCAGTGATACTGTTTGTGCACTAAGATTTTTAGTGATAGAATTACTTAATTTTAAAAATCACGTTTCAAATAAAACAGGAATGCATACTGGGTAAATATTAAAAGCAAAAAGATCTCTGGGTAGCTCACTTTATATGTTGGTAATAATGAAACTTGTTCAAAATAGTTCTTCAAACAGTAATGTTTTTTTCTTTCTTCCGGGTTAAATCCTTCACTGCCAAGAGCCTCAGGTTTTTGCACTTCAGTCCTATAGTATGGCCTACCCTATGTTGGAAGTCTGCTTTTCTAAGAAAAAAATGAGTAAAATAATTACATTTGCCTACAACTTGTTAATTATGGTATAATATTGGTGAAAAGTTCAAGGCTTTATTAAGAAAGGGCCTTGTTCCTTTCGGTCTTTCTGTCTGACACAAGATTTCGTATGAAAACACAGATTTTCTGTGTTAAGTGGAAGGTTCTTCATGATCTCATCTGTTGTCTGGATCTTGCCATAATTAAGGATGGAGCTCTGTGATTTATTGTGGAGATGCTGGTTTTAAATTCAGAGTTCAGATTGTAATAGAAGCTTTTGGGTTACTGGGATCTCAATTCTCAAAAAAATCTCAAAAAGCAGCTACCTAGGGTGGGAATGATTTAAATATTGAATAATATTTCGATTGGAAAATGAACGGACATAGAAGGATCTTTAGACTTTCAGAAGGATTTATTTCTTGATGGTGTTTCTTTTAGCTTATTCTTCCTTTCTGTAAGTCACTGTCGCACTCTGGGGTTGATCCTTTTTTCCTGCTTTTGTTCCCCAAAGTGCTCCCTGTTTTAACTATCAGTGCAGACATGTAGTTTTCATCGGTGGAGAATCTTCTAACTTTTTAGTCATAACTGAAAATTTATGTGCTAAGTTCAACTCAATGAATTACATGACAAATCTGCAGCAATGCAGACGCCATCAGGGAGACAGAGAGACTGCTCATCTGTCTTGCCAAGTATCTCAGCAATTCTAGAACAGAATAAGTTTTCTAATGTGTGGCATATGTGACAATGAGATGTGCTGACTTTTTGATATATATGTGTACAAAGTTCTTGTTAAAGATTTTCTTTCCAAATGAGAGTTTGACACAGCTGGGTATATACTGTGCCTTCGTATCTGTTGGAAAGGGTGAGGGAAGGGAAAACATTAAGGTATTTCAGTACATTACCAGCCCTGCTGGTGGTCAGTGTGAAGATCAAAAAGGAGCAAGTGTACTTCTTACAACTTTTAAAGTGTGTGCTTGCATGTGTAGGGTATGTTCCATAATGCAACTTAAATGATCACTAATTAGCTTTTGCTTACTTGCATGAATTGAACTTAGACCTATATACTATTTTGATATATTTATTTGTATTTCAAACCTTTGTGCTATTTTTAATGCTGAATATATAACATTACCAAGCTTTCATTTCCTATGTTCATAAGCAGGCTTGCTTCCTTGTAGGCAGATGAATTGTTTACTTTTCAGAAAAAATAAGAACATACACTTTGGAAATAGACCTGGTCCGGCCAAGAAACTGGCAGGTACACATTACACAAGCAACAGTTGTTCAAATTTGTTGCTATAGCTAAAATAGCATTTGCTGAAACTTGTATATAAAGATCTCTAAGAATGCACCAAAAATTTAGATAGCTTATTTTTAAAAAATAGTGAAATTCTTTTGGCTTATTTGGTTTCAGTTATTATTGGCTGAAGAAGTGAGATAAAATAAAATAACTGGTTATCTTTAGTTGCGTGTTAAGATGTATTTTTTCTTTTTTCAGAAAAAGATCTTTAAATTAAACATAAGCCAATTGATTTTTCATGGATTTCATCTGAGCCACAAGCTTTAGATCAATGAGACTTTGATTTCTTTTTCAAAATACCAAATAAATTTATGTGGAGAGTATAAGTTTTAGTTTTATTCTCAGTTTTCTACCTTTAATATGTTTTATGCAAGGATCATTGTAATCCAGAATATTAATGATGCAGGGCTTGCTTATTTTTACTGGTACCAGTACCCAGTCACTGGTTGGGCTTGACTGCTGCAGTGAAACATAACTGAGGGGAGAGGGCACACCCATGGAGGAGAAAAGAAAACCTGGAACAGCAACTTATTAAATTAGCCATCCATCTTCCTTGTAATAAAGTGATGCTGGCCAAAAGATTTTAATTTCTACACTTTTTCATGTCTGTGTCTTCTGTGGAATTCAGCGGGTGCCTCTGGGTCCAACTTCTATAACCTGGTATTGATATTTTCACAAAACTAAGCAGATACCAATCCCTAAAACAGTACCTGTATGCAAAAGGCATTTCTATATTTAGTTTCATTCCTTCCCTTTGCATGTAATAAAAGTAGTTTTCACATAGAAAGGATAAAAACACATTGCAGTTTAAGCATCTTGTCTCTAATTGTCATTGGATTTTACTTTTCTGTGTTCACGTACTGCTTTTTTTTCCCTACTTTGCCACTGACTTTTGTGGCAAGAAGCTAATGTAAAGAAGGTGATTCTGAAAAACCCATCCTATATTTATTAAGCATCAGCTCAGTGAATCTTCCTTTGGACTGCAAAGCTATTCTGATATTCAGGATTTTAGCCAAGGCAACAGGGTAAAACTCTTCTGTTGCGCAGAAAAAAAAAAAAAAGCCAAGGGACTTTTAATGATCAAGCAGAGATGATAGGACCTTGACATATGAAAAACCCTGATGTAGTAAATCAAAGGAGGCTGTCTTGAGTGTAGTAATATTTTTATGCTAATAAATTAGTGTCATAAGTGATTTGTCAATAAGATGTAGAATATGCTATGAAGGAAGTCAGACAATATTTTTCTTTCATGTAGAAAAATAGGATGAGGTCATAGCAAAATCCTCAACATGATTTTTTCTAAGAAAGATGTTGGTGGTCTGACCCACAGCACAATATTTGTGTATTTAAATTCTTAGATGCCTAAGATATCTGAGCTAGATTTAACAATTTAGAAGAACTTAATGAGAACTATTATGGTGAGGAGCTATACCGCCATAGTGAACACTCCAGTCCAGCAATGTGCAGCACTTCCAAAGCAGTGGCTCCAAAATCTGCTTGAGCAGAATTGAACATGTGGGTAGGGAAAAGCTCATGGCCCATTGCACCTTCCTTCTCACAGAGATGTACTGCACAGCTGCCATTTTCAAGAACTGCATGCCCAAGTAGTAGAGACAGTAAAGTCTGTCCATCTCCATTCCCTCACACGTGTACCAAACCATGCCTGTGTATCTCAGCAACAGAAAACTCTCCAAGCTCTCATGCTAATGTAGTGCAGACAAGTACTCTTGGCCCACAGCCATACACAAAACAGATATGCTGTTTAAGGGGATGTCAGGCACCAGTCCCCAGGAACCAGGGCAGGAAGGAATTTGGATTTGGGTCTATGACTGTCCCAGGACAAGTGCTGTTTAATACCTTCATCAGTGACATGGACAGTTAGACTGAGTGCACCCTCAGCAAGTCTGCAGATGATATCAAGTTGAGTGGTGTGGTTTACATGCCTGAGGGATGGAATGCCATCCAGAGTGTCCTGGACAAGCTTGAGAAGTGGGCCCATGTGAACCTCATGAGGTTCAACAAGGCCGAGTGCAATGTCCTGCACCTGAGTCAGGCAACCATCAGTATCAATACAGGCTGTGGGATGACAGGATTCAGAGTAGCCCTGAAGATAAAGACTTAGGGGTACTGGTGGGTGAAAAGCTGGACATGAGCTGACAATGTGCACTTGCAGCTCAGAAAGCCAACTGTATCCTGGGCTGCATCAAAAGAAGCATGGCCAGCAGGTCAAGGGAGGTAATTCTGCTCCTCTAGTCTGCTCTGGTGAGACCTCACCTGGATTACTGTGTCCAGTTCTGGAGTCCTTAGTACAGGAAAGATACAGACCTGCTGAATCCTGTCCAGAGAGGGCCACAAAAAATGATCAGGAGGATAGAATACCTCTCCTATGAGGAAAGGCTGAGAAAGTTGGGCTTTTTCAGCATAGAGAAGAGAAGGCTCTAGGGAGACCTTATTGTGGCTTTTCAGTACTTAAGGGAGGCCTATAAGAAAGATAGGGACAGACTTTTTAGCAGGGCCTGTTGTGATAGAACAAGGGGTAATGGTATTAAACTAAAGGAGGGTAGATTTAGACTAGATATAAGAAAGAAATTTTTTTATGCTGAAAGTGGTGAAACACTGGCACAGGTTGCCCAGAGAGGTGGTAGATGTCCCATCCCTGGAAATACTCAAGGTCAAGTTGGATGGGGCTCTAAGCAGCCTGACCTATTTGAAGATGTGCCTGCTCTTTGCAGGGAGGGTTGGGCTAGATGACCTTTAAAGGTCTCTTTCAACCCAGACTAGTATATGATTCTATGATGGTGCACTAAAGGGTTCGGGCCAATCCTGTATGACTCTGCAGCTGGACTAGTTGCTCCTGGCAGTGAGGGGCTACTACATCCCTCAGACCCATCTGTGCATTCAGGCAGTAGTCCTCCATCCTAGTCACTATGCCAGCCCCCTGAAAAGCCATCCTTCAGATATACTGTCAGCTATTCTGCACATCAACCCTTCCAACTCCAGGCACAGCTAATTCCATTTTTAGCTTGCCTTAGATTTACTTTTTCATCTGTAGTCAATTCACTTTTATACTTCAACCATTTGAATCTAGAAAACAGATGAGGCAGCTACTCTTTCCCCTGAACCTGGTGAAGTTCAAACATGGAAGACATGTTTCCTTTTCAATCTACTTTTATATTCCAAGTCCATTTTGTTTCACAAAGGATCTGCTTTACTTGTGACAACTACACTCATAAGGACTTGTAGGAGTTACAGTGCCCCTGAGTGTACAGGGCCTTCATTTCTCCTAGTCAAAACTGTACAAGGATGGAGAGCTGCCTGCTCTTGTGTGCTAGTAGTCTGGCAGAGGCCTCTGACTTGGTAGGAGGAAGGTACCAGTCCAAAGTAAAGAAAACTTATTGTTGGGGAAATTCCAGGGGCCAGAATTTAGTATCTTTTGATCTGTATTTTTCATGCCAGGTCCTGTTGCATACAACTTTCTTCCACTGCTGCTTCATGTATACAAAATTACAGGTGGAAGTCCAGCCTGACCATTTGGCACCACTCTCTGCAGTGATACTAAGAAAAAACCTTTAAGAAGCTCAAAGGCTTATCAAAACTCTGGAGATTCATACTAGTGTAACTTTGATGTACTTGTTTTAATTCATTCCTGCTTTTAACAGATTTGGAAGTTGCATGTTAGTACCCAATTTAAAAGTGCTATGTAGATGTAATGCCTCTGGAACTTGCTGGGTCAGCAGCAGCAGAAATCGTAGCCTTCTATTAATCTACCTAACAGGTATGATACTGAGAATAGAGTTTCCATCTCTCTTAACACCCAGACAATTTGGAAGGGTAGAAGGCTGGCTTATTTGTCACGGAAAAATTTTCTACAGCTGAAATTATATTGATGCAACAAGACAGTCTTCTGTTGGAACTTGTTTTACTACTCATTTGAATATTCTTGTGTAAGGTATGTGAATATTAGTCTTTCATATGCCAGGAGGTTTTTAAGCCTTTCCTTCTCACTTTCAGGTCCTCAGTACCATTTCTCAAAATCACAAGCATGAAAGAAGAACATGTTTAACCCAGAATCTGTTGTAAGACTAATTTCAGTTGTGATGCAGAAATGGAGATTTTTATATGCACACATCCTCTGCAAGAGTATGTCTACTATAGCTGGCTGTTGGGTTTGTGAGAAACTAGGAGGAATTCCCTCTGCCAGTAACCATGCCTATCAGCAAATGCAGCCGTGTTCGCCCAGCACTGGGATGGTAGATGGCTGTCCCATCTGCAGCATAATGAAAGCAAATACATACTGCATGTACCATTCCCATAAATACACCAACCGCCTTATCTTCACATTATCCTCTGTATTGCTAATCTGGGATAAGAGCTCCTTCTGCAATAGTAAATCAGGTTTTCTGCACTTTGGACCCATTTTTAAGGGGTTAGCCAGAGCACATCAGCCAGTGACTCAGAAGCAGGTCTCTCAGGCAGAATCACAGTCCATCCTCTCACACGTCATATTGTATGTTTTCAGATCCATCTCTGCATTGTGCCTTGCAATTGTAATTTCTCCCTGCAGGTTTCTGATTTCAGTTCATGGTTCCTGGGCAGATGCTTATTCCTATCTCTAGCTGCTGACCCTTGGTTTGACTTTCTGGTTCCTCATTTTTGGCCATGAACATTTGGCTCATTTCCCAGTTCTGGACATGGGCCCTAACCTTTGGGCTGAATAGCCCATGCTCTAGTCTGTAATCCTAGAAGGCCACCAGGTCATCTGTAGTAGACTGTACTCTAATTTATTCAATAACAAATTAAATCTAGCAGATAAGGTGTTGGGGTTTTTTTTATGACAACTGCAGCTATTTGTTTATAACCTGGGCTCCTGTTAATATTTTTCTAGACTCCTAAATGTGAACTTCTCCTTTCCATTAGTTGTCATATTGTGTTTAAGGACCATTCTTTTTTTGGGAAGAATATAATCATACCTCAGCCATTGAGCAGGTGAACAGGACTGTTAGCATATATACACATTTCAAATTGGTAGCTACAAGTCTAATAAATTACACCAGAAAAGGCAATAGTGTTGGACTATTATGAACTTCCATTTCATTTTCATATGAAATGTTATAAACATTATTGATATACTTTATACAGGGTCTGGTGTTTTTTCTGGGAGTTCATGTCATTCCATCACATGTGACATAAGAGTATAAACGTACACTCAAATGTAGTCACTCAGACCTGTTATAGTCTTGTGACTGAAACTCAATGAAAATATGAGATATAGAGTTGACAAAGTAGGAAGGAAAATTTCCAGATGAAAGAGGAAGTGCTGAAGCTTATAATGTGTGTTAATGTTCAGGTGGAAGAAGGGTCAGATTGCTTTGGCAGGAGAATTAATGGAGAATGAATACAAAGCTAAGTTGTAAAATGAACTTAAGTTAATCAGCTACAAGTAATATGGAATAGGCAGTATTATGAATTGGAGTGAAAATAAAACAGTTTTTATATATACTATATATGTTGCATTGTTTATACACAAAGATTGTGTAACAGACATTTACATACACATACTCAACAGAAAATAAAAATCAGAGGATCTGGGTGGGTTTTATTTAATTTTGCTCATCAGCAGTTCAGTTCAGGGATAAAAAGCTTCATGTTAATGCAATGTTTTTGCTTTGTAATATTTTGATGGAGTTGTTATCTAAAATCAAAGTAATATATGATCCATCTGTCCTGTTTCTATGACAAAATATGTGACAGTTGTCAATCTAGGAAAAGTCTACTTGTTATTTTGCTTTGGCCTAAAAGCAAATTATATTATAGGTCATTGTTCGTCACTATTTCATAGAAATGTGAAGCTTAAATCAAGACCTATTAATATAGAAAGACTTAGATTAACTTTTTAATAAAATTATATGAACATGCTTGCTAAACCAATCTCCTTCTGCCCTTTGACAAGAGGAACTTTCCTATACTAGAGTAATTTTCACGGAAATACATATTTACTTATTTTTCTGAAGCAGGCTAGCTCAAGTGAGGGTTAGCGGGATGTTTGTGGAATTCAGCTAACAGTGATTTGAGACTCTCCTTTTCTTAGTATAAGTGAAGAGGATGGCGGAAGAAGCAAGTTTAGTGTATTGCTTTGATAAGTTTCTTCCAAATTGATTATGTACATTAATATGGTTTTATGTACTTTTGTTAAACTAGAAAGAAATCTGTTGAACTAAAACAAGTGACTTCTTCAACTTGTTGTTCAGTTAAGATTTATTAGTATAAAAAGCTAGAGCAGAACAATAGGGTATATTTTTATCTAAACTGGGAATTTTTACATGGTATAAAGCTCTTTAATGGAACTGCCTGTGAACTCATGTGACATTCACCATGTGTAATGACATCTCTTTTTTTTTAACATGAATTAAAAATGGAAAGTACTTCCAGTACTTCTTGGTAAGTACCAAGAAGTCAGATCCCTTGGTACCACAGAGGTCCTTTCCTCATTAGAGGCAGGTACTTTCCATTATTCATATTGGGTAGCATTTCATTTAAAGTCCCACCATTACTTAAAAAGCAAGATATTAATGAGAGATGTTACTGGAGTGCTGTCTTTGATATTGTTCGATCCAGCTGTTTTAAAATTTCAAATAATAAAGTTTCCATTACCTTATATCAGAGAAGATTTTTATAGGCAAGAACATGTAATTCTTGCCTAGTTTCCCTTGATAGCAAATTGCCTTTCTTAAATCTTCACCATTTACTTCTAGACTAATGCTCTTGCTTTGCTTTAAATAATTTCTCTGATTCCTTGATATCTATACGTTGCATTTAGTTACGTATAGATATTTTTCATACTACCCCCATCCACTTAGCTGGAGAGCAGCCAAGTAATACATACTTAGCACTTTTAATTTTACCTCATAAATCAATCATTGTAGCTCCAAAATCAGTTACATTTCTTTCTTAAGCCACCATTCAATAAAAAGAGTCCATTATGCATGTCTGTGAATAATATATTAATTGTGTGGTTTAAATTCATAAACAATGTTACACAATTAACTTCATAAAACTGCTCACTTTGAAAATTGTACAACTTCAATTTATATAATACTAGCTACAAGATGACAGCATTAAGCCAAGCACTGTTGCTCTGAATTGGCACTGGTAAAGCAGACACCTTTTAAATGTGCAATTATGATAGAGAGAAAGTGTATTCCTTGCTACATGTTTATTCCTTTAAGTACTTTGTTTTACATTGCCATGTACTAATGTTGTAAGGCAAGATTACTTCAGTGAATAGCTTTATTAATATAAATAAATAACACTGAAGATTTTTTTTAATACTAGCTTTAAAAAAAAAATAAATCGTTTTTACTGTGCTGTATTCTCTATCAGGTTGTTAAAAAAAATTATAAAAATTACTTCTTTACTAATTTTGCTCTTTTGCTCTTGGCAAACATTGTTGGTTTTTTTCCCTTGGGATGGAGATAGAGATGGAATGAATAGCAGGATCTACAAGAAAAGGGAACACAAACCAGACCCAAAAGGAAATTTGTTTCTATGTTGATAATTATTTGTTTCAAGTTAGAAGACAAAACTGAGGTGCAGATTCCATAGGCTACACAGTGCTAATGTCTATAATGACAGTATTACTGCTGTATTACAGCATACTTAGATAAAGCAGAGAAAGAGTTGAAAAAGGCATTACTCTACTTTCAAATGTGTGAAACTGAGGTGCAAAGAGATGAAGCAATTTGTCCAGTATTACAGAGGCTACTAGGAGAACTGGGAGTGTAAGCTCCTGCCTCACAGCTGAACTGATCTACAAGACTGTATTTATTCTATAATCTGTTTTTATGCTCTTATCTATTTAATCTTCCCCTCATACCAATTTTTATAAGTATGTCTCCACAGAGAACTTCAACATAAGAAATATTTCTGCAGATGAACCCTGAGGTTTTATAGTAACACTGTATAATCATTATGTGGGAGGTACTTGGAGTTAAAATGGTGCAAATTACCATTAGAAGTGAATCATTTCAGCACAGGGAAGTAAGGTTAGCTATCTGCTTATTGCCTCCTTTCCATCGTTCACCATCAACAGCAGCCGCTCCTATGGCGTTACATAACATTACATATGTTTAGCCAGATTGCCTGCTTCTGCTGTGGGTGGGTGGGACACAACAAATGCACCCCTTCACCCCTCTTCTGCTGTGATGGGGAGGAAAATCCTGAGGAGTCCCGCTTGGGATTTTCCTATGTTGCATTCTGGGCATGGGAAACTTTGGGCTAGGCTCTGCGCATGTATGGATGTGCTTGTGGGCAAAGCCCAGGGAGGGAGGAGATGCTGACACCCATCACCCACCTCCCTTCCTGTGGCCAGGCTCCTGTAGCCGCCCGGAGCAAGGCAGTGCAGGGGAGCCACTGGTTGTGCTTCTCTTTTTCTCATTGATGCTGCTAAGAAAAGGCCAGCTCCATCCTTAGCTTGCCTCATGCCTCTCCTGCCCAGTTTTTCCATTATTCCTCTCTGAGGAAAGTGGATGGGTTAGCACTGCCCTCCTGTCACCTGGATATATGCACACAAGGGTTTTGTGGTCAGAAAGTGTGTCATACAGCCATCCTTAACCTTTGCTGCATAAAAACAAACTAGGGGGAAGTTACCCATGGCTTACAGCTATGGTATAGAAACGCACTAAAATGAAAGCCTGGGCATGCATTTGGTGCACTACTACTCAAAGTAAAACACAGCCACTATCTTTTTAGCATGGTGTACCTGTTATTTCACAGATTATTTGTTTAAACTGAAGATTCTGTCACTGCTTAATTGTACTGTTTGTGAAATTCCAAATCTTCTACAGTTCCAGATTTATAGAAGAGCATTATATAGAATATAGGCCTATTAATTTTACAGTCTAATTTCTGATTAGATTTTACAGCACCTCTGATGAACTGCATAGATTTTACCCATTAAAAATGATGACAATTCAGTTTTGTCATTTTAAGTGGAATTAAACCCAGTATTGCCAAGTATGATAATGTCCTATGAAAAAAACGAACTAACACTTATATATAGATATAAAAATATAATATCCCAGCACCATGTTATTTCTGTATAGGAAAAGTTCCCTTGCCAAGACAGTGATACTGCTACCTGCTAGTGCAGTCAAGAGCCTGTGGGTCTAACAGCTGACATCAACAGAAATTCTCCATTTGGGCTGAGCAGGTTAACTAATATTTTCTAGCATAACTGTGTAACATCTCTCTCAGTAAGTAAAAGAGCCTGCTAGAGCTGGTTAAGGAGAATTTTAAAGTAAGTTGCTTTTTATCAGGAAATATTTTGTTACAAATTAAAATCTCTACGTCTATGCCTTGCTTTAGTGGAAACTAAAAAAGTGGGTTTTGTTTAAGATTAGAAAAAAACCCAACAGTGAAACAGTTGATTCTTGGCTTTTTTTTTTTTCAGATGTGAACTTAAATAAACACCTCCAAAACCAAAACTGGAAATGTTGTAATACAAAAATAAAATTTCCATTCTCTTTGGTGTCAATTTTAAATTTGGGGAAGGGACTTATTCTTATCTGAAACAAAAACAAATTCTGAAAACAGACATAAAATGATACTCCCATTTGTGACATGACTTTCCATTTGCATTTCTGGATGCAAGGTATATTTTTTAGCTTCTGGTTGCTACGCTAATCCTGTTGAGTTCACTTGAAAAGAATGGCACATTTCCCACTAACTTTATTAGTGACAGGATTGGGCCTTGATGCAATACCTCATGTCACAGCAGCAAAACTTGTTGCCAATAGACTGTCTCAAGGGAGGAGATTTCCAGTAACTGCTCCCTGAGAACTATTCTAAAAATGCATCTTTTTTTCTGTCCAGCCATCGGGATAATGATATACTCCATCCCTAAAGAGAGGGGCACGGACTGAGCTGCATTGATGGCACCAGAGGTCCCTGCTGGCTTGTTCACTACATAGAACTGGCAACTGACTCTGAAGATAAAAGTTCTTGACGTTTTTCCAAGCTGGTGGAATGGAGCTGAGTGACACTTTAGAAATAAATAGAGGAGGGAATACTATCATCTTGAGTGACAGAGAAGCTTTCATGAAAGACTTTCATGGGGAAGATGTGGGATGTACTGTTCCAGGATGGAGTCTAGGGGATTTGTAGACAGTTGGATAACATGCATGTTTGCTACTACTACTATGAAATGTAGAGGAAAACAAAGAGGAAAATTCCAAAGGAATCCTTTATTCCCACTTAACTGGTTAAAACCAAAATACCATGATATATATCTTTCTTCCCTATAATTGACTCCCTACAAGTTGCCAATCTCGTTGGAAATCTGTTAGAAGAATGTTCTCTCTCCTGACAAGGAAATGTACTTCATGCAAAACATTTGTCATTTGTCTGTTATTATAATTCATGATCTTATCCTTCATTCTGTCACTTGTTTAAGCAAACAGTAATAGTATTTTTAACCTGAGACTTCAAAGGTAAAAATATTGTGAAGAGGTCCCAGTTCTTTTTCTTCTCATCTCTGATCTCAGTCAAAGCCTTTGAACATCAAAGCATCTCAAAGTTTGGGGCAAGTTCTTAAGGACTGGGTTACTAGAAATTCATTGAATTTCCTTGTTCATATTCAACATGGACCAGAACAAATGTTAGTATTCAAGAATAGTTTAATAACTTATAACAACTAAAAGAAGTTGCTGCTTAATCTTTTTGCTCTGTACGATGAAGCTTACTCTGTTCCATTGTGTTGCTGTGAAAAATCCTTGACTTCTGTCAGTCAGAAATTGCTTGAAAATATTTCTAACCTAGGAACTGCAAAGCAATTAGAAATGTAAAATAAATTCCCCAAACAAAGAATGTTGCCATTTTAATTACAGTATCACACTGTCATGTAAAAGGTTAACACTTAAAAAATGAATCTTGTACCCTCAATCTATTACCTCTAAGCAATTCTCATTTTCACATTAATTTTTGTAGGCTGTCATCTAAATTAAATACTTTTCAGCTCTGTCAGTTTATCTCTATATGTATTCTCAATACAGCAGTCACTAGAGTCAAAGTATTTTAATCTTCAATATAATCCCTGTAGGACCATATTCTTAGCTATAACTTTAGGGGTTCTACAACTGGTGTTTTTCTTTTAAACAGCGACAGTCCTTCGTGCACCAACTCTTGCCCTTGTAAGGATTTTCTATAAACAAGTAAGTTTTGCAGTCTGTTCTGACATTGCCTTCATTGTCAGTGGCTAGATAGTCATAAATCCTTCCTTTCTTTATTACTTACCTTCTAATTTCTGTATTCTCAGGAAAGGTTCTAATAACATTATTCTGGTAGGTTTAATTTCTGGTCATTTAAAAGCCAAATCCTGGGGACAAAACTCTTAACATTTTCCTTTCTTTATTCTACTGATAAGAACATATTGTACCTAAACAATAAAACAAGTTAGTCCTAAAGCTAGATTTCTCCTCAGATCAGCACAACCATACCTGAGTGTGCAAACCTGAGTGACTACAAGAATCAGTAATCACCTCTCCAGCAGAAACGTGTGTCATCAGGAAGGCCAGTAAGGTGGGCTAGCAACTCTGCTAATGTGACTGCTTCTGACTTAGGTTATGGTATGTTTTGTTATCAACAAACATGTAACATTTTGTTATGTTATGAATTTTCACCCACTTCAGTAGCACCACCCAAGAAGTAAGGTGCTTGTTTGAACAAGGTTGCCTGAAAAAAGAGGCTGCTATTATTCATTTGCCAGGGTGGGCTTTTGGGTTTTGTATTTATTTATTAGTTAATAGTAAAGAGTGCTTAGTCCAAATTCTTACAATTGACTACAAAGACCAAAATAAAATTAAACAGCTCCTTAATCTGTGGCAGCTGACAGACAAATCATAGAATCATTCTGACTGGAAGAGACCTTTAAGATCATTGAGTCTAACCAACCCAGCACTTCCAGGTCAACCATGTTTCTAAGTGCCACATCTTCATGTCTTTTAAATACTCCTCCGGGGATGATGACTTCACCACTTACCTGGGCAGCCTGTTCCACTGCTTGACAACCCTTTTGGGGAGGTAATTTTTCCTATTATCCAATTTAAACCTCCCCTGGCTCAACTCAAGGCCATTTCCTCTTGTCCTATTGCTTGTTACTTGGGAAAATAGACTGACCTTCACCTCTCTAAAACCTCCTTTCAGGGAGTTACAGAGACCAATAAGGTCTCCCCTCAGCCTTCTTTTCTCCAGGCTAAACAATCCCAGTTCCCTCAGCCACTCCTCATAGAAGTTGTGTTCTAGATCCCCACCAGCTTCACTGCCTTTCTTTGGACACCCTCCAGCACTTCAATGTCCTTCTTGGAGTGAGAGGCCCAAAACTGAACATGGTATTCGAGATGCAGCCTCAATAGTGCCAAACCCAGGGGGACAATCACTTCCTCAGTCCTGCTGGCCACACTATTTCTTATACAGGCCAGAATGCCATTGGCCTTCTTGGCCACCTGGGCACACTACCAGCTCATATTCAGCTGGCTGGCGACCAACACCCTCAGGTCCTTCTCCACCAAGCAGCTTTCCAGCCACTCTTCCCCAAGCCTGTAGTGTTGAATGGAGTTGTTATGGCCCAAGTGCCCAAACACCTTCACAAGCAAGAACTCCTCAGAAAGCAGTAAAAATCTCATGCAGCTTGTGGCATGCTCAGACCATCGCCAAGCACAGCAGCCCAGACTGCCTCTGTCAGTCCTAGTCCTCTGATCATCATAGAATCATTTAGGTTGGAAAGGACCTCTAGGATCATCAACTTGATGGAAGGGCAATCACACAAGAGGGTTTCCTTCAGAAGAAAATCAGAGTTTGCAAAGAAATAGTGTGTATGATAGGTTTCATTTCAATATGTAGGATACAGCCATAGTGTACAAATACCTGCATTTAGGAGCTGAAAAGTGCTTCTGAATCGTCCAGTTGGCATACTCCAGCTCTTTCTGAAAAAAAAAAATGCCAACACAATAGCTTTAAAAACATGAGTAGAAGCTACGTGGGTTTACAGCTCATTTTTTCCAAAGTCAGTGATAAAGCTTCTGTTAACTTGGTAGGATCAACCACTTTAAAAATATCTCTTAGTAATAAGTTGAAGTTCATGAAAAATTAGGTAGGGCAAGAGCAGTAATAGCTTAAATAGATTTTGCTGTGTTATTAGTAGCCACCATGAGAGAACAGCAGGTATGAAGCATACATTAGTCCCTAAAATACATTGCCCTGGAAACAGAACTTGCTATACAAGATGAAATTTGATAATCTGTTTCATCAGTGGATCAACAAGCTGGGCATTAAAATAATCTAGTCTAGGGAACATAAAAGCATGAATGAGCAATAAGCAAAGCACATTTATTTCAACTAATGATAGGAAGCCTTAATCTTTTGACTGCAATATTGAAAGAAGAGCTTGCAATCAAAAACCACATAAGGTTTTTAACCAATGAACCTGAGTTGAATTTTAAAGATAGGTTAGAAGTTCAAATGGGTTTGGGTTGATGGCAAGAGCCATTCATGAACAACTCAGTTTTGTCTGATTTTAACTGAAGAAAATTGATGCTCATAGAGGCTTTTATAGTCACCAGCTTGTCAATATGGTAATAGCTTAGTTTGAAATTGCTAGTTTGGTTGACAAATAGATCTGTGTCTTGTCGGCATAGAAATGAAACTCAGCATCATGCCAATGAACAACCCTGCGCACAGGCAGCTTTGGATTGCTGAGTAAGAATGGGGCCAAAATGTAACCGTACAGAGCACGAGAAATAAATGCTCTAGGAGAGGGACACAAATTACCCTTGAAAATATAATGCAGGTAACTGTTGGATAAATGATTTAAGCCAATTTAGAACTCTGCCAAACAGGAAGATAAAGTCCCTCAGGCATTCAAGAAGAACATTAAGATCTAGCAAAATGAGAATAGCTGGAGAATGAGAACCTGTCTTTAGGAAAAGGTTATGTCTCATTGCTGTCTTGTTGAAAATTTTAAATAATAAAAACCCACCCAAAATAACCCAAAATACAAAATTTCATTCCATACTCACTGAAGTCAATGGTAAAACACTTAGGTATTTTAGTGATGTTGGATTATGGGGATGTAAAATAAGACAGTAATTCACAGAGGGATGTTATACATTGTATCTGTGTATCAACATAGCTCTCATTTAAATATAACAGACAGAATTTATGCATGGTGTTACATCTCTTGCTTTCTTTTGGATTTCAGCAACTAAATAATGCTTATTGCTACTATTTTTCATTTAACCACAGAATAGACAAGAAAAAGACTATTAATCATAATAATCATTGCAAAACATTCTGTACACCTGATTTTTATCAACTTTTAAGAATTTGGAGAAACATTCAGCAGGTTACTTTTTATCTTCTGGTTTACAGAATTTCTTTCTATAAGTAGTATTCTAGCAGGATAGGAAAATGTTGATGAAAATGTTCACTGACATTTCAACTCTCAGTGAAGAGATAGGGGAAAGAAGGAAGAAAAACTTCTAAGAGAGCAGCTGTGCAATTGGAGAGAAAGTTGAATATCCTCCTATTTTTCATGTTCCAGACCATGCAATTTATCCCACAACTTAAAAAAACCCACAACATCTTTTTTTTTTTTTTTTTATGTGAAGTGGGAACTGGTAAAAAGCTGATGAGTCACAGAAAACAGAATTACATGTCTTCATGTCATGATTTACACTGTGCTTTACTCATAAATCCAACTACATCTTATTACTGGAATCATAGTAGATCTCTGATATAGGGAAAGAAAACTTCAGAAGAAAATAGTAAGTCATAACACAGTACATTGTTTCTGTCTTTTTTTTTTCTTTATAGAAAGGAAATGAACAAAATCTATTTACAACTGAAGGAATAACTCTGGAAAACACATGAAACTATTTGTTTCAAGAAGCCAAGAATTCATCTGAATTGTTGGTTCATTTATTAGCTTTTGTTAAGCATCCATACGAGCAATATCAATCAGACAGCATGAGCAGAAAATTACAAATAACTACTACAGAAAGTGGGTTGGGAGAGGCAAAGAAATGTTTATGGATTTAATTAATCTATATTGTGACAACATGGCAAATTTAACTGCTTACTAATTATTTGTTAAATAATTGTGAATAGTGATCACCTTTTCATAGAATCATAGAAGGGTTTAGGTGGGAAGGGACCTCCAAAGGTCATCTAGTCCAACCCCCTACAATAAGCAGGGATGTCTCTCTTTTCAAGAGTTTAAATCTGCTCTAGGCAAACCACATAGACACCTTTTTTTTTTTCAAATACATTTTTTCAAGTAACCTTTTTTATAAGTTTCTGCTGGCAGACAATGCTCCCAGACAAAAATATTTAAGAGTTATTAGGGATACAGAATGTAACATCTTTTAGAAGATACCTGCAAGGATTTGTGTAAACTTTTATGATTCTATTAAGGAAGTTAGCAATAGTGTTAAACAACTGATGTATCAAGAGTTTCAATATCATTAAAGAAGAGATTTTAGGGAATGGAGAAATTTTAAATAGAGTTTGTCAGAAAAGCATGGATCCATTTGTATTTTGTATGAGATGAGGGTATTCTGCTTAAACACAGTAACAAAACAAAAGAAAAAAGGAGGCACAGCATCAGGTCAGACAAAATTCAATATGAAAACGTTTGAAATATTTCTTCTTCCTGCTGCTTGA
The DNA here is from genome assembly GCA_013401335.1 of Brachypteracias leptosomus. Lineage (NCBI taxonomy): Eukaryota > Metazoa > Chordata > Aves > Coraciiformes > Brachypteraciidae > Brachypteracias > Brachypteracias leptosomus. Next base: position 92,672 of record VYZX01025110.1, read on the forward strand.
CCATCTGATTCCTCAGATGGAGGAGGAAGTGAGAAGCAGGAATCCCTAGGAGTACAAACTTCTCCTCCCTCTGTAAGAGAGGCTTCCAAGTTCAGGCTTCTTGGAGTATTTTATCAAGACAACAGGTCCTGGCTTCCTAAATGAATTTTACGGTGGGCAATAATTACAAAAATATTGGAGGACTTAAAATATTGCTTCTCAGTCCAAAAAAACATGAAACAAAACTTATATACAGAAGCATCCTCACATTCTTACTCCTTGATTTTCAAAGCAAGAGCAATCTTGGCTAGGCAGTTTTCTAAAATATATGCAAAAAGTGGCAAGAGAAACTTCCCAGCCCTATGAGGGGATGTAACTTATGTATACATAACTCTTGCTATCTGGTTTATGGTAAGTTGAATCACTCCTATGCCTCTGCCAACTTTATGTCATGTGCAAAACACTGATACGATGATCAATAGCATCAAAGTAGGTTTTGTTATATATCTAACATTAAGTCCTAACGTCTCACAATAAAACCTAGATATTTGTGTGTTAATAAAAGTATGCTAAAATATATAGTTGGTTCAGTTATAAAAGCACACCTAATATGATTCTGATAAAGTAATCACATAAAATACAACCAAGCAGAAACTTATCTAAGCTTATATGGCCCAGTGGTTTCAGTTCCTTAAGTTTTCTGATACACAATTTAAATGGATTTTCCCATTAGGCCCATTTCTGTAGGTAAACAGAAGCAGTAATCACTTGTAACAATCTGTGACATTAGATAGGTAAGTGCCAATTTTCTTGACAATATTTAATCCTCAGAACTGGGACCATATTTTCCAAACAGTCACCTTTTAGGTACCTAGCCAAAGAAGCCAGATTTTTTTCAGAATTTCTTAGCTATTTCTTTTCTGAGGGCTTTCATGAGTGATGCAGGAAATGTTGGTTAGTAGTCCATCTTCTTTCTCTTTCCATTATGTTTTTGAGCATTTGTGAAAATTGTTAGGTGTAGGTTTTTAAAAAATATTTTTTTTGTTTTCACTATAAAACAAGGAAATCATAAAGATCTTCAGAACTTTTTAATTCCAGCAGTTTTATTTACTTGAGTCAGAGCACTTAAGATCATTTGTACTGAAGAATATTATTACTATTTTAATATGTAATTAAAGTGTTCATATATTGTAAAACATTGGCCCAGTACCTGTATTATTTTGAAGGGCAAACACAGGACATTTTAGCTTTGTTTTTTAGCTGCTTCCTCATGGTCTTTTCCAGAACTTTATTCATTTGCAGTGTGGTACCAGCTGCCAGATCACCGTATGTGTAATTTGTACATACTGTTCTTTTTATTTTAGAACATACTGTTTCAACCACATGGCTTGTGTCATCATGAGAACCACCACAAAAGGCTATCCAGATTTCACTATAGCCAGCCAGAAAAATGGGGCTGTGAAACAATATTGTTACTGAGTGTAACTTCTGAATGCACTGTGTGAGAGAGGGCACGATAACTTCAGTCCTCATTCAATCTGTTACTGCTGACATGGGGAACATCTTTGTCAAAGGGAAAAACACAAAGTCTGAAATGAATATGCATGTTCTGAATGGTTTCAGCTACATGCATATAACCTTCTCAAGTGTTATCATTGCAATGTTGTTGACCCACAAGTAGCAACAGTATTTTCATAGTGTTACACCTGCTCTACTGGTACTTTCTTGTGTCAGTTTGTGAGTAGTGACTCCAGGCTGGCTATTTTCTGGACGTGCCTTCACGCTATCAGGAATGTGACTCATCAGAACAAGGTTCTCAGAAGTATATTTTTCATGATTGTGCAAGTGGGATGGAATTGCAGAAAATTCACAAGTACAGGATGTGTTCTTCTGTCTTAATACACCACTATTTTATTCTGGTAAAATAGTAACAATTAATGTAAAGTACTCTTATCAACTTAGCATATGCCCCTTTGATTCTTCCATGAAAGGTGTTACAGGGGCTGAAAGTAGTGTTTATTTCCTGCCACCACATAAAAGACCCAAAGTGTTAGTTCCTGACAGTGGTCAAAAAATGCACACCCTCACCCCAAAAATGCATACAGGAAAGTAAGCCTCACCCTAGCTCATGCCTCAGAACAGATAATGGTGCACCAGAGGCATGGCCAAAAGTCACCAGATGCTGCAAGCATATGACTTCTCCATGAGAGTTTATATGGTACAGCTGTCTTTAAATGCTTTTGTAATTGAAAAGACTCTAGCATCTGGTCCTTTGCTTATTACTCTTAGATCAAATAGTCATGATCTGAACTCTACTTTTAAATAATGCATAAAAAAAAAAAGAACTTGAGGCCTATGCATTTTTCTCTCAGGTGACTTGCTTTGAAGTACTTGTAAAAATATAAGTAAACTGTGTAATAAGAAAAAAGCAGAAAACAACTCCAGTAGGGAATGACACCAGTTACATATGCATACAAATACCTTTATAATTTTAAATGTGGGTAGATAAAATAACAAGTGGTATGTAGTCTTGATATCTTTCAGTTATATAAAGAGTATATTACTCTTCCCTTTACATGTTATTGTGTAATTCAACCCCACCTCCAGCAGTTGCAGACTTGCTGCTGTCATGAACAAAACAGTATATGTGCTATGATAGACCCTGCAGAATGCCTTGCCCTGGACCAGTTTTTCCTCTGGTAACACCCATAGAGTTCCCATTGATTTCAATTAGTCCTAGATAATAGTCCTGGAGGAAGGCAGACTTTTCCACTTTACTACTTCAGATTTATGGATGAACACTGTTATACAATTATCATTTATTTAGGTAAACCTCCTTTGAAGTCAATTATTGAATAAATAAGAATCATAATGATTCTTAAAAAAAAATAATTGTGTGCCTACATAAATTCTAGAATACTAGGTGATTTAATCCTCTGTGAAAGCACTTTCAAAATAGTGGGTAATCTGACATATTACATGAATTGAACTAGGCTGAGTCAAGGGTGGAATTTCATTATTTGTCTATGTAAGGCTGATAAACTATTTTAGAGAAAGATTTAGTCTGGAAATGAATTTCTGTAAAGCTAGCTAGCTTCTTGATCACATCCTAAGCCTTTCATATCATGATTGAATGCCATAAAGCAAGGCCTTAATTATTTTGATTGAAAAAGGTAGTTTCAGAGCTGTTAGTTTTGTGAAAGGCTGAGACAGCCTTAAAGGAAAATGAAAATAAGGGCAACTGTAGCTCTCCCAAGCTCTTCAAAGCACTTTATGTGATTTAAAAATAGGCTAGCATTAGCTTAAAAATATTTGGGAATCATGTAATAGCACTTTCATTTTCTTTCTGAAAACAATATGTGCCTTGTTACCACATGGCACAGACCTAGATGTTTTACTTCAAAAAGATAAAGTTTGTTACTGGAACTGTAGTTTTGTGAATCATTTTAAGATGCATTATTGTAATCATCAAAGTGATCAAAGATAAAGTCGGGGCTACATCAACAATTTATTTAACTATTTTTGAAATGGTCACATAGATTAATTTTGTACTTCAAGAATGTCAGAATCATAATTATATTTTGATTTGACAGAAATCCTACTAGGTCAAAACCATATCTTTCTGTCTTGAGATTTCTGGTTAGCAATTGTAAAGAGGATAAGTAAATGTGTGTGTACTATTATATATTTTTTATAAATATAAAGAGAAGTGGTTTGTTGACGTTACCTAAGTACAGTACCAACAGCTCTGCACTAAGTGCTTACAATTCTGGGAATGAGTTCTAATATAAACTCTATAAATGTGGTTTTCTCTTCCAAGACTGATTCAAAGGTAGTTTATGTTTTCCTGTCATAATTGTCCTTCCATTTACAGGCATCTTATAGTGATGAATTCCCCCTGAAGAAAGACATTGAAAAAATGTCCCCTTTTGCAATGTCTGCACCAAAGTGAGTGCATAGATACCACCCACAGATGGTAGATAGGGAGGTACATTGGTAGACACTCCTCTTTTGTGCTTGGAGAGTGAGCGTGTTTAGGTTTGGTTGAAGACTTCACAGGAAGAACCAATGAATACACATCAGTACTTTCATGCTTCTTGACAGACTGATTTAACTGTGTGCTGGACTTTTGCCTTTACTTGTACAGAGTATTTGTTTTATATGTTGTTTGAATTCTCATAGTTTTAAGTAAATATAAGCAAGTGGCATAATTCAGTGTGATGTGAATATTAAGGGTTGGAAATAACCTGCTACATCTAAACCCACACACTGCATTATTTCATACACTTTCAGTTGATTGTATCATATCGAAACTTGTGTCTTCAGGCAACTGTATGTTACCTAACAACAATCATTTTAAGAAATATGCCACATGCACATTTTTTCTGTTGCTTGTCCAAGATTCCTCATTTTGTAGGTCTCTTCTCTACACAATATGTTCCCTAAGGTTAAGAATGAAAGAGGTCTCTACTACAGACACTCTTGATTGAAATAGCAGCTAAATTGCTGCAGTAATGAGAAAATTTTCTTTCCCCTAGATAATTCAGCTGCTTAGCATTGAAAAAAATTTGAGATATAGACTGTTCATGCAATAAAAAAATTAAAGATCATTTCTTTACAATCAGAATTTACTAGTGACCCTACTATGGAAAAGAAGAGCAAAACTTATTGTTTTAATGGGAGTATGATCAGGCTATACTATGAGACTTCTGCTCTCAAAACAGGAGACTGTTGTATAGAGACTGCAACATGCTTTAGAAAATGCTGCTGCATTTCTGGAAGAAAGTGGTTAAAAACACATGATGATGAAGTTAACCTAAATCTTTCATTGGCTTAAAAAAATAGGTCAAGTAATACATTACTAGCTCTGCTGTAGGCCTGTACGCAATCCGTACATTCCAAAGTGAAAGAGGTTTTGCTTAACATTCCTACCACTACTTTCATTCATGGTATCTCTAGATTAAAATACTTGGCTTTTCACAAGCGTGACTCCCTTTTGCTTTCTTTAAAGTGGTAATTCGTATGTTCTTTAATGATACTAGTCTTTTACTAAAAAGATGCATGAATACACCATTTATTTCACCTGACTTCTGTAAAAAAAAATGTTGGCATATGTAAACACAGATATTACCATATGATTTATAAGCGACTGGTAAACAAATATGCTTCTCTTTTCTGTCTTTAAGTTCTAGAAGAAGTCAAGTATCATGAAGTGTTCTGTAAAGCATTTGGCAAACACCGTGCAAAGCGCTGAGACGTTTATTAAACACAGGCACACACAAGATAGGGCGAAGGTTACATGCACTTTGTAGCTTCGCCTACACAGCCAAGTTCAGCGTGTATCTCTGGATACTCTCTTCTTTGACGGAAATGTAGTCAAGTGAACAACGCGAAGTTATTTCTGACAGCAGAGGTTGCGGGGATGCCACCTACCAAAATGGAGGGCTGACTCTTCTTGGAAGCTCTGCTTAAGACTGTTTTTTCTCCAAAATTGTATTTATTGCCACGTGGGCAAACACCACGGGTTTGATGAGCCGTTTAGCCTCCGATTCTCGAACTGCTTCCGCGGGAAGAGCAGTTTGGGAGTCGGGGTCTTCCCCCCCTCCCTTCCCGCAGCACAGGGGCCGCCGAGCGTCCTGGCAGAAGCCGGGAGGGATTGCTCCCCTCCCCGGGGCGCCGTGACCAGCCCTGCTCCGCCCGGGCCGGGAGGCAGAGGCCGAGGGATAACGAGGCGCGCCAGGAGCCGTGAGGGCAGGGCCGGCGGGAGTGGGAGGCCGGGAGCGGAGGATGGAGGCCGGGCCCGCCCGGCAGCAGCTGCAGGTGCCGGGACGCCCCCGCTGCCCTCCCCTGGCGGCGGCAGCGGTGGCGGCCGCTGCTGCGCTCCGCTGGGAGCCTCTCGCCTTGTCGTTCCGAAAAAAGAAAAAAAAAAAAGTTTTTAGTGCGTATTTTTCGGAGAAAGAGATGAAAACACAAGCTCTAAATCGACAAGAAATGGTAACGACAGGAAGCGCACCCCACCCCCCCCCCCCCCCCCCCCCCAGTTTCCCAAAGCGAACCGAAGGCGGGGGGGGGGGGAAGGTGTTATTTTTAAGCCACTGCTGTTTTCATTAAATACGGGTCCTCTGGTGCTATCGCTCGTAAGTTTGTTTCCCAGGGGCTCTGCGCCTTCAGTTAGATTAATTAGAGAGGGCAGGAGGCGACGCGACTTGCGTACGTGCGACGCGTTTAGCGGCAGCCTTCTTCCCCACATCGGGAGCAGAAGGGGGGGTGCGGACCCGTCCCTCCCCCTCCCGCCTCGCCGGGGGTTAGAAAAGGGTTAAGAAACTTGGCTGGAGAGATGAATGGCGCGGCGCGGGGAGGGGCCGGGCCGTGCCGCGGCGGGCGAGGGGGAAGGCGGGGAGGATCGCGGCTGCGGCTTAGG
>VYZX01025111.1:27880-60750 GCA_013401335.1 Brachypteracias leptosomus
AAGCCGAGACAAAAGGACCCGAGCCGAGAAAGGGTCTCGGTCGGCGGCGAAGGGAAGGACCGAGCAGTCCCAACCAAAGCCGTAACATCCACCCTATGCTGCCCGGAGGCGGCTTAGGACCTTCGCTCTCCCCCGTAGACCCCATCTCCTCTTCCGCCCTGCAAGAAAGCCGCTGAAGCCGCTCCTCTATCCCCGCTCCCCCACCTCCGCCCACCGAGAGACCCGGGCTAGGGGCGCCTAGCCCGCTTGCCCCGCGGAGACCCCGCTCCCCGCCTCGCCACCCTGTTCCCCTCGAAGACCCCGCTGCCCCTTCCNCTCCGCCCCTCCCCCCGCCCCTCGGTCGCCCCACTACGGCCGGGATACCCCGTACTCCCCCCCTCGCTCTCTTTCCCACACAGTGCATGAGCCGGTGCCGCCAGGAGTCGAGTGCTCGGCGGACTCCCCTGCGCTCCGCCGTGCAGCGGGGGCTCCGGCACTGGGAGGCGGCGGCAGGAGGAGCGGGAGCCGCGGCGGCCATTCTGTCTGTTCCCTTTTCCATCTGCCTCTGACCTCACGCCCGCTCATTTACATACGAGCGCGCGCTCCCCCNCGGGGCGGGGAGCGCGCGCCGCCTGGCGGGGTGATTGACACGCGTCCCCGCGCGCTCTTGCCTCGCCGCGGGCCGCCCCCTCCGGGCTCCAGCCTCCCCCGCAGACAGCGGGGCCGCTTCGGCAACCGGGCCGCAAACAGACACCCCTCTCCTTCCCCGCCACCGCCCCGCTCCCATCCGTGTCCCCCGGCCTACAACTCCCGCAGGGCAGCGCGCCGCCCGCTCTGGCCCAGCACGGGCAGGCGGCAGCAAAGCGCGCCGGGAGCTGTAGTTCCTTAAGGGAAGGGGAATGGCAGCCGTCCCCCAAGCCCTCCCCTCCGGGAGGACGCCCCGGACGGCCCCTCCAATGGCTCCGCAGTGCTCGAGCCCCAACAGCGCAGAGCGACCCTGGCCCCACACTGCCCAGCACCGCAGCTCGCTCGGAGGCAGCTCCCGGTTAAGAGGATTTCAAAAATCGGCGCAGGTCCCGCTCTCACCCCACGGTCCGCCCCGACTGCCGCTTGGAGCGGGGCTTGCTCGTGGCCCACGGTCTACCCCGCAGCTTCTTCCACCTCCTCGCCCACACCTGACCCCTCGGGGCTACTACCCAATGTGGCATTCCCTTGTTCCCCCTTCCCTCCCTCATTCCACCACCTGCGTGGACGTGGCTGTCACACGACGGAAGGCACAATGCTCTGCTTGCCTAATTCGCTTGCCAAATTCACTTCATAGGGAGATTTTTCAAAGTTCTCTAAACAACTGCTCGGTTCATCAGACCATTTTTAACGGCTTTGCCTTCAGCCTGCTGTTTATGAGGGCGTTGGTCTCTCAGAGTTGGACAGGAAGGTGAGATGGAGACCAGTGTCACATTATCTCCCACCACCTCTTTGGAAAACATTGGCATGGAAGCCAGAAGCAAGTCGGTTTAGTTCAGCATCTGGGACCACGACTGAGAAAGCTTACTATCAACTTACAAATGACTCCAGAACTAAAGTCAGTTCAAGAAAGTTAACACACAAACGTCAAATTGGGTTACTTGGAGCATTGACAATTGGTTTTGCTGCTCCACACACAGTCACCCTCATGCTGTACCTCCAGACTCCAGCACAAGACAAACATCCCTCAGCACTGGTCTAACATGACAATTGCTACCCGTGCTTTGCAAGAGAGCAATTAGCAGTCTTGAATTCCCCAGACAGAAAAATCACAATCTTGCTGTTTTCTCAGCTCCTGGTGCGTCTTTGAGTGCCTCCTCCTTCTCCACTCTCCCCTTCTCAGAGCAATCTTTGTACTCAGTGTTACTTCAGCAAGAAATGGCATTTTCTCTGCCTGTTTGCAGGTTGTGATAGAAAACTGGATTGAATAAGGCCATAAAAAAGACGCCCTTGCTTCTCCTCTCCCTCCCCCAGAAAGGTTGAAGGAGCAATGCTGGAAAGAATCATGTCATCCCTATCTACACACAATTTTTTTCTTGTGCTAGAGGATGAGCAGAGTTAACCACAATGTTACTGTGTCAAAGCTGCAGAGCTTTGAACAAAGAATGGGAAGTTGCTCCCTGCTCCTTCATCCCTCTCCATATCTGAGTAGAGTGTCAGTGCAACCAGAAGCAGAGCTATTTGGGAATGGAGCCTTTACCACCATTCAGTGGAGCATTTGGGGAGAATGGCAAGACTTGAAGTGCAGGTGAAAAGTTAGCTCATTGCTTCCTCTAGCTTTCTAACAGCCAACAGTAAGTAGCAAGCATCTCCTTGTCAGTCTCCTGGCTACCTCCTCCTTTGTCTCTGACCTGTTGTGAGTACCTTGGCCCTCTTATTTACACTGGATCCAAACAGAAAATAAAAATCACCAGCCTTGCCTTAGAGAAATGACAAAACCCAACGCAACTCTGGAAAGGCATTGTTAAAAATCACACAAACTAAAATGTAGCCTTATTTGGATGGAATGCATCAGTATCAAACTAACATTATCCTTCAGTAAAAAAATACTTTTTTTTGACCATAAGATGGGCTTAAACCAAAAAAAAAATCTATTGTGCATTTGTTTCTGCAGACCTTCTATGGTGGATATTTCATACTTAACTTCTTAAAGTTGTTCTTTTTTTGTGGGTGAAGGACATACCCAGAGAGTGCTTGTAGAGCATAGCCTTGAAGATCAGTTCTGCTTCCACTGGAATGAACAAAACTTTGGTAACAGATGGCAGGTCACGTCTTATTTTATAAAAAAAATTCATAAAAATAAACTTTGTCACTTTGCAAAACAGCTAATTGAGCTTAATGAATTCAACACACAGGAATTTTAAAATTCATTTAAACTATTAATTTAACTGAATCTCTGAGCATACCTGATATGAATCAGTTTCCTAGGGACACAAATGTCCTGCATTTGAGGGGTTTTATTTTGCGATGTCTATAATTAAACAGAGTAGAGAAAAAAATACACACACACATTTTTTTAATTTAACACACTTTTTGTTGTAGCTTTGAGATTCCTCTTGTTTGAGAGACTTCTCCATGCATGAAAGAAGTAGCAAACCTGGCCATCAAAGTTGGTGGGCAGATTTCAGGGAGCAGGAAAAGGAAAGAGGAAAGAAAGAATCTGAAATGGAATTTTTATAGTTGTCTAGATTTTGAACTCCTAGGCCTTCTGAAAATACTGCCTAGACAGCAGATATGCTGTAGAGAAAAGGTTTTGAACCACTTGTTCCCTTTGAGATGTTTTATTCTTCCAAACTTAAAACTGAACCTGGTAACCCAAGAATCCTACTTCATCAAGCCATCAGGGGTGTTATTTTTACATTAGCTGTATTGGTTTTTCTTCTCTGTGAAAATGACTTTCCAGCCAAGAGGTCCCCTGTTACGTGGATTTGTACTTGATTTTATAGAAATTATTCCACTTTTCTGAACAAGGATTGTATCAAAACTCCAAGGCTGATTGAGGGCAGCAGCTAGAGCAGTAAGAGATAGTTTAGATTTAGTTAATTTTAGCTGCCTATCCTAGCTAATTTTTATAGGATCAGAGAGTCAGTTACTTAGAAGAGGCTCTGGAGGCAAGGTCCAGTACAACTTTGTTTGAAGCTACAGGAATTATTACTGCTGCTCTTTCTGTGGGTTTCATCTCATATTAATTTGGGGGTAAAGAGAAATTAAAATAGTCACAGATGCTTATGGTTTGATACCACAGCCCCATCAAAATCTGACATTTTGAATTAATTTCTTTTGAACACACATTGGGGAGATTTAACTATCTTATTGAAACATTGCAAAATTGTTCATCATCAAAATCTCTTTATAATTAATCCCCAAAGGTGAAATTCGCTCCTGTACAGACAGCTTTGCATGGCTCTTTGTCACATAAGTACTGCTTTGTGGAAACTGGGGGTAAGGATGAAATATAATTAAAACAGTCTAACTTGAACAGTCAAAACCCTCTAGTAAGCCTTTCGTGGATGCTGTCTTGAAGTGAGTATATCCTGAAGTGAGCTCCTTCTCTCATGAATGCAGTTTGTAAACCTGGCAATTGTCAATGTCTTGGTAAAACAGAAAGAGTTAAATGAAGAATTGTGTGATAGCTTTATGAATGAGTTTTGCAGAGAATCATTCCTACTTGAAAGATATACCACATTAGAAAATAGAAGGGTTAAAAAAAAAAAAAAAGGCACTAGAGATTTCACTATAACATGACCTTTTCAATACAGGATCTAGCCAATAGGAATAAGGGTTATTTAGTAATCAGTGTGAATATTAGATTGCCAGTACATGACTACTTAAACCTATTTGCAATAACCATTTTCTAACAATTTAGCACATTGTAAAGAATTTACGGATGCTCATAAGATACACCACTTTCTTTTGCAGTGTCAGATATAGGAAAAATGCTGTTTTAAATGATCAACTATATAGGCCATTTTTCAATTTTTTAATTATTATTTTCATCTCACTGATCAGTGAGGTCTTAAACTTAAAAAATACTATTGGATTTAGCACATAGCTTCCAAAGAAAAAGCTCGGAGAAGCAAACCCTCCATTTTTAATTTTTTTTTTCATGCTTTGAAGGCAGAATCCCTGTAGTCACTCCTGAACGCATATTCATGCAAAGTATTTAAGTGGCTCTGGAGTTGTCTTACATAAAGTGGAGTTTGAATTCAGGAGCTGGAAAAGTACACCTATTCAAAAATAACAGGATTTTTCAGGCAGAATAGAAAGCTAGCCAATATGAATTTCTAAGTGCACAGTAACATTTTTTTTTAGCCAAAACCTGCTCCTTGAATCTCTACCTAGGGAAAAGTACCAGGAAATTCATAAAGCGAAGCTTTCCTCCAGTAGCAAGGCGGCACTAAGCCAATCAGGTCAGTGCTATATTTGTGCCCCTGTCACTGACCTAATTCTAAGTACATGAAACATGATTATTGCAGGCAGATGACCATTTTTCACAAACATCTTTATCCCTTGGATAGGAAGGTGAAAAATGGGAAAATGCTTCTTATCATATGTTCTAGCAGTAGTGCTCTTAAATCTGTGAGGGTCTAAATAGGTAAAACAAAGTTTGTATCTGGCTGGATGTTTGCTTATCAGACTATATAATTAACTTAGCAAAAAGCAGTCAAGCCTTCAAGAACACAAGTATTCTTCATGTCCTATCAGCTTTAACTGTACTACCTGATTTAATAGAGATGTCACTTCCATGTACCAAACTAGCCTTGTTTGTAGCAAGCAAGCATTGTAAAAAAACTCTATAGTAAACGTTTATAAAATAGATGCACTCTGTTTTACATGGGTAGCTAAAACATGAATAGAACTTGCAGTTTATATCATTTTAAAATACACAGCGAAATTTTCATAGGTTATTTTCAGATCTTTTTAGAGGTTAATAGTTTGGTAATGCTGTGGCCAAAGGGCCATGATCTCATGACACACATATTCTGCTATGCAAGAGCACATGTTTATGAAGACCACACTACATTTAGACAAAGCCCTAGAGCTAGGAGAAAAAAAAAAAAATCACACAACTTTTATGGTGAGCTGAACACATTTGATAAAAGTGGAATCCAAAATTTTACTTTGCAGAATCACTCCTCAAAGCAAAGCAGAGCTACATTTCAGTGTGCAGTAAGGTAGAAAAAGTGGGATTTTAAACAAGGCAGATTTGTAAGGTGAAATCAAATGCTAATATGTAAACTACATGAAAGACTCTATGGCATTATCTTATAAAAAACATTTAGAATACTTTGCAACTAGAAATACAGTAACTTCTTTTCAGTAGTAATCTAAAACATTTATTATTCTTAAAGTGTTCTTATGAGGATGATATTTCTTATGTTTCAGTAGTAGCCCAGCAGAAAAAAATGTGTAAGTGAAAGGAGCCAGCTTAAAATGCCAGAAAATAACAAATTAGTCTTCTATAGTTAAGACTGCTATTTTAATGTGGCATTATTTGACTATTAAAATTAAATTTAGAGGGAAGGTAAAATCTGATATATACTCCTAAGTGATGTCTCCATAGCACTATCTATCAAATATGGCTGTTTCTTCCTTCCATTTAAACTGTTATCCTGTGCTCCACACAGCTGAGTAATGTCACTCACTCTCTCTAAACTTTCCCAAGTGGCCAAGTAATTTAAGTATGCCATCACCAGAGCAACTCTGCAGCTGAAAATATACTGCTATTAAACCCAGAGAGAATAGATCACTAATTGCAGCTTAATATTAGAGATAGACATGAAATACTGAGCCAGCCATCAGAGCATGCACTAATAACCCAAACTTATGCTATTATTGAAAAGAAAAAGAACTATTTACTGTCTTCATGAATGACTTTTACAATTACACTTGCTAAGAACTTGCTAAAGCTAAGTAATACATGGGCTGCTAGTTCTGCTGTGGACCACAGATTAATTATTATTTAAGCTAAAGAGGAAGTTTTTTCTCCCAAGCTTACCCTTCCTTGCATGAAATGTCACACTGGGTGGCTTTTCCTGTATTACAGCAGTGCCAACAGGGCACGTGACAAGATACACCACACATGGAACATCAGAGGACATGATTCCTTAGAGTATTGCATAAGCGACATCCAATTCACAAGCTAGGTGCTCTAACAGAGTCATTCCCCAGGAAGCAAAGCACAGGGTACCACCTCCTAGGTCTCTAGCGTCTCCCCAGGAGTAGATGTGCGTATGATTCTGGGAGGAGGAATTTCTAGACCTGTAACAGGTTTTCAGTTTTTGTTTTTACTGCAGAAATTCATGTTTTGGAGTCCTTTGGACCCCTTTCCAGCTGTGGTTTCCGGCATAGGCTGCAATTTTATAGCCAACCCAATCAGCATCCACCGTGGCAGGCAGTAAGAAATGAGACTGAATGGCTCATTGGTCACTTGAGTAAAGCAGTTTATTTCCTGTAACATCACTTGCAGAATTATTGCATCTTGAAGTAAAGCTCTTCATGATTTGATTTAGAACAACTATTTTTATTACATCTATAAGCTTCATCTTATCAATTTTATGTATAACCTTTCTTTTGGCTGAAATGTCTATGGTTAAGATTATGTTAGCATCTGAGTCCCTCACTCAACTCCCTTCTCCCTCCTTTCCCACAAATTTAATCTCTTCCATTTTCAAGCTAAGTTGATAAAAAGTAGAAGAAAAGAAAGGAGGAAACATTGTGGATGAAATTCACCACCCTTTTGACAAAATAAACAGAAAGCTGCATGATTTCTCAGACTCAAAATAATTTGTAAATAAGGACCTGGTTATTCTTGAAATGCAACTATTTCAGTAGTTAGATCAGTGCTGTGGGGTTTAGCTTGCTATGGCCTTATATTGCTTCACATAACTGCATTTTTTAAATGTTTGGGTTTTTGTCTGCTGGTTCTCAATAGGTGTCTTTTCATATGGTTTTAATCAATCTCAATAGTGCTGTAAAAGGACTGAAAATAACATTTCTATTTTGCAAAAGACAATTCAACACAGCCAAGATATTTTCTTATTGTCCCTTTTTTCATACTTAGATTTAAAAATCAAACACATGAAATGATTTTTTTTGTTCATGTTGTTTCTGAAGTAGCTTTTTTAAAACTTGATTTTATGATTTCCTTACATGGACCATTTTCACATTAATTTTTAAAGAGTATTTTTGTATTAGGCTAATTCAAACAAATTAATGGAGCAGTTATGGATTCACATTAAGTATTCCTTTTTGGAACTACGTGAAGTAATCCCTTCAGCTAGTAAAAAAATGAAGTCACAGTGGGCTGAATATGAGAATATGACAGACTGAACACTTCCTCTTCGGATTCCTGCTGAGGAAAGCAGACAGCAGAGTAGAACTACTGCAGATCATCATAAGAAAAAGCATAATATTGCTGTTGTCCTTTTCCATAATTTGATCATCCCTGAAAAGGCCTTTTTCATTCCAAGTATTCATAGGTTCATATTCAAACAGAATTAATCTTATCCTTCTCTGTCTCAAGCAAGTCCACTTCCCCTAAAAACCCAAACATTTGTTTCTTCCCTTTCCTCCTCTTATTTAAAAATTTAAGTGTGTAAGTTCTTGCCATTTTTCCTGAAGGATGTGTTCACAGCTAGATATCTATATTCCCTGGCAATGCCTTCCCATAGTGCAGAGGAAGATGGCTAAGATGGTGTGGATCTAAAAGTGCTACAAGCACTTCAGAGCAATGCTGGGATCCTGCTCCTTCATGTTTGGGCACAGTGATTCAGATATATTCCTTCTCCATCCGGTCTCTCCATCGTACTACTTTCCATTGTGCAATTTTTTCTTGCTTTTCTGCTTCGGGTTGAATTAAGGTGTGTTTTCAATTTTTTCTGCACTATTATGTATGTAATTTCTTTCAAAGCCAAGAGGCTCTTCACCAATTCTGCAGTCTTGGGCTTAAAGGAGTAACAGAATTTGTAATGTGAGTAGGAGAGCCAGCAATGTTTTGTTCTTTAAGGTAGGGACTCTATCTGAACTGTAATGTTTTACTACTAAAAATAAAAAATTAACTGTGCACTAAAGTGTTACACAAATATTGTTATAAGCCAAGGCTGTACCACCACTGCATCAGATTAGATAGACAAGGTATCAGGGGTTAGGGCTGGGCCATCCTCTAAGACAAATGACAGATGCTCTCTATTAACCCCTCTCCCTTTCCAAAGGGGAAGAGAAAAAGGGAGAGAGACTTTTGAATTGGAAAAGAAAACTAAAAACATCTTTAATTTAAAAAATAACAACAATAAAATGAAATATATGAAAACATATGCAAAATCAATATTGAACCCCATCCCCCTGATGGCAGTTACATCACTGTCACCACTGATGCTGTGAGCAGGCACTGGGGAAGTCCCAGACTGGACTCATTTGCAGATGGGAACCTGATGCAGGAGCTGGATTCTGGAACTGGATTCAGGAATGCAAAATGGACAGAGTCCTTCTTGAACACTGGCCATTGAAGAAGAGCTTGACGCTCATGATCCCTCAGATTTATAATTAATATGATATATATGGAATGGAATACCTTGTTGGTTAGTTTAGGGTCGCATGTCCTATCTGCTCTTCCCACAGGTATGACTTCTTACATGCTGCACCTCCAACGTGGTACACAAGATTTAGCAGTGACCTTGGTCTCCATAGGAGCAAGTATAAGCAAGAACCTTTCTGCATACACCAATCCTTGGTAGTAATTCTAAACATCAAGTGTTATCACTTCTAGAAACAGACACTGTCTGTGAAAATATGCTGTTAGCTTCAGAAAGTGCAGTTACTTAGAAGAGACCAAGTTGAAAAGTAGAAGCAAGGAACAGAATTAATTCTGCTCTAACTCAAAGCAGGACACAAGGTTTCATACTGACCACTTTTCATACCCTTGTAACAAACCCTTCTCATTTAGATTATTTCTCATATTCTTAGGCTTTTAGGCATTCTCACAGTCAGCTTTACTCAACAATCAATGGTGCTGCTGCCATAAAATAGATTCCAGTGATTCAACTAGTCATTCAGACTGGAGTCAAAGTAGGTACTAGGAATGTCTTAAATCAACAACATCAGTTACTGATTATCAAAGTGGGTTCTAATCTTTTATCATTATTTCTACAGGATTATGAAACTTGGAACAGATTTAGCTACAAACTCATTGTAGAAAGCACATAAGCTTTCAAGATACAAAGCAATTTTGATCTGATTTTGATATTTTAAAAAATTGTATTTATTTTGTAGATAGAAAATCTCTGGGGATCCTATCTCCAGTCCTCAGATTTGAAAAAGCTATAACAGGTCATACCCTTCCACTAGTAATTCAGCTATTTCAATATGGAATTTTTTTAGAACTCAAGTAAATACTCAAGTCTTGATGACTTATTTTAATGTTTATTTTAGCAACTTGTTCCAAAGCTCTTGCATAGTCATTTTGATTTCAGACAATTCCTCTGTCAAGTTTCCTCCTCCCAGAAATAAAGAGTTCAGCATGAGGATCTCCCTAGCTTCTCCCACCTCCAACACTGATGCAAAGAACTCATTAAGCTCCTCAGCAGTGGCCTTGCCCCTTGTGAGTACTGCTTTTGTACATAGAGTGCTGCTTCTAAAACAAATCTCAGCTCCATGTCCACATTGACCTTGTACAACCAGTTGTACAAGGCCAGGCTGGGTAGGGCTTTGAGCAACCTAGTCTAGTGAAAAGTGTCCCTGCCCATGGCAAGGGGATTGGAACTGGATAATCTTTAAGGTGCCTTCCAACTTAAACCATCCTATGACTCTATGAACCATTTTGCATGATTATTGGCAACAGATTATTTGAAATAGCATCTTTTCACTGCTAGGATCATTATTTCTTATCAGTGAAAGTATTAATTTTTAAAACATCTTGCACTTCCTTTGTAGAAAAGGAAAAGATAGGAAGAGCATACTAGCTGGAAGATAAATAGAGTCTAAGTGACAGAATTTTCACTGTGCTTTCAAGGATATTAGGACGTTCAGTGGAGACACTTTCCTGTTTGGTATAGCCTTACCTGGTGTAACCTACAAGACAGGAGCTTGGTCTGCTGCTGGGGAATTCCTGTATAGCTCTGTATAGATCTGTACAGGTTGATAGACAGGAGCTCGTGCCTATGTGAAAAGTGATCTCTCCAGAACTACCTGATACACTAAAAAAGTACTTAGCCTGTCAGGTAGAAACCAGTCAAGGTCAGCAGAACATGCTATGACACACAAGTAACTTTACATATTGAGTGCTACATTGTGTACAAATTCACCAGCACAGAATCCTGACTTCCTGATATTCTAGTGCTTATCAGATTTCCCTTACCACAGCTATCATGATTTCAACCTGATGATCACCATTTCCTCCACAATGGGTCCCTAGCTAGATATGTCAGAGCTTCAACAAGGTTTGCACACTGCAGCACTGAAAAGGTTGCAAGTAGGAACTAAAATTCCTCTTCCCTTATTTTCATGTGTGGGCAATCAGGTGGTTAAGTGTAAGGGAAACTGATAGAAGATGTTATCTCCCAAAGATTTAAGCTAATTCTGTGCCCAGTAACAAGTTTCCTACCTCTGTGTAATTACAAAAACATTTCTCAAGTTTAACCAACCATGCCAATTCTAATCTTGCTGTTTCTTGTCTCTGCAGAGCTAAATGCAGTCACAGCATTCTGTTTTTTTTTCCTATGACACACACTCTTCTGTTATTCTCAGCTGCTCAAAACACTTGGTAAAAACAGCCATACTTTCTCTCGTTAAAGATACCTAAGAGTACTGTTCTTAAACAGCTCCACGTGTACCCAATTATGAAAGCAATTAATTTAGTAAAAGACTAGATTAACTGCCATCTGTGGCCTGATTGTCTGTTAAATCTCAGTACTTCTGATCAAAATTGTCATAAACAAAGTCTTATACAGCATGTGACCCAGTGACAACTCAATGTTGCCCAAGGATGTCTTGATATGAAGAGAGTTCAACATTAAGTGTTAAGTATAATTATACACTTCTCTCACCAGTTTGTACAGCATATATTATTGGGGATTCATTTCATTTGTTTCACAGCAGCAAAACCTTGGAGTTTGCTAATAAAATGATGCTGCTGTTAGTGATGTAATAGATGATACAAGAACTGTGTCTAGGATAAAATGATAAACACATACACAGTAGAGGACAAAAAGCCGAGGGGAAGATATGAAGCAAAACCAGGCTGAAGAAACAAGTGAAGCAGAAGCTTGAACTAAGATCAGCCCTCATGATAGGGGCCTATATGGATACACAACCAGTCACTGAACAGGCAATATGACTATTTAGCTAATCCATACAAAGCGGACAGCCGTAAGCAGAAAGAGCACATGAGCCAGTGCTTCCACTGGCTATACTGAGGCATACATTTTATTTAACAAGCTGGATGTAATGCACTAAGCTCATTCTCACCCTCCTTGACAAATGTAACAATTTTTGTATCAGATGCAAGTTTTCATCTTTGGGATTTTCTGTTTACTTTCGGATCATTAAAGCTGAAAAAAAAAAAAGCAATCCATTTTTTCAAGTATCAAATAGTTTTGGAGCTTTCTATCAGTCTTTAGTGAGGCCCACTAATTAAAATTATTCAGTAAGGATTCCCTATTAATCACTATATTGTCAGATGCTTCAAATTCTCAAATGGGGTTTAAAAATATTGTGCTATATTTCTAATAAAACAATGTAACTCAAGACAAAGTGAAATATAAAAGTATAGAATGTCACAATTTATAAATTATTCCCTCATTATTTCAGCAGTCAATAACTTTATATGTAGTTTAATACAGAGAGAATGGTAATTATGTAGAGCATTAAATAATTTCCAAAATGTAACAGACAGGTCAAAAGTGCTTCAGTGTAAAATGTGAAGTTTCATTCAGATTCTCCATTCAGTTAAGACCTTCTCCTCTGAGGGTATGTAAAGATTCTTCTCCCTTTTGTTTCATATCTCATGTGTAAAAAACTTTTGATATACTTGAGATATTTAAGGCAATATATCTAATTTAATTTTTGTTTTCTCTTGTATGCATCACAGTGACCCTTCATACAGTATTTCATGCAACAGTTCTAGCCAACGCAGGAATTGATTAGATCATCTACAGATAGAACTTACTCTTGGAAGCACAGTTGTGCTCCCACTAGAAGCAAGAAAGATGATGTAGTAGATCTATGTAAAGATATGCACTTAAGAAATGGTGGTGATTCTAGACATAGGAAAATGGACACCCTTTTGGTCATCTGGAAAGACATTTACTCTTAGTTACAGAGGTATTCAGTCAAGCAATAACATGCCTTGAAGCAGGGAACTGCATTTGAAACAAATCTTTTGGAGCCAATATGCTTCCTTAAAATGCCAGTTTTTAACATTAAAACCAAACAAACCTTAAAGGTGAAGAAACCAGTTGCAATCCCTCATCATGCAAGCAAAACTCAGTATGAAAATGAAAGTAAGAAGAAAGGAATATTGAAACATATTGCTAAATATTTTTTCCTCCTTCATTTTGCCTCTTTATAAATATGACAGAATTAGACAGATTAATATGGTCTTACCAATTCAGCATAAGTATATAAAGAAAGGGTCATTATGACAAGGTTTTTTCTACTGTGTATTGAGAACAAATTTTGCTTCTTTGTATAAGCGACAGGCAAGAGTAGTAAGGAAATCCTCTTGGTATGAGCTATACAAACACCCAAGCTACATAAGCTTCTTGCGGTTTCATTTTAGTGAGCTTTCATTTCATTTTGTTATAGCTTGCTTCAGAAATGATGACTTAGAAATCACCTTTCCTCAAAATATTAAGTGATTTGGTAGTCATCTTGCTTCTTGAGGTAGGCCAAGTAGAGATTGTAGAGTTTATGGAAAGGCTACTTGAGAATCTGCTAACTTGTTCCTATAACCAATGCTCCTATCTCAAGCACAGAGTGTGGGTTTCATAGGGAGTAACGGTGCATCTATTTTTTTCTTTTTTAATACCCTCCCCCCCCTCAAAACAGAATCAAAATCTTTAATGTACTATATTCAAAAGAATCAGAGCAAAGGAAAAAAATATTTGAATACTCATCCAGAACAAGCACTGAATAACATGAAACACAAGCTAATCACTCCAAAACTGAGGGCTATAAATCAGCATCTTTTTTTTTCTTCTAAAAGAGACATATTTGAGATTAGAAAAGTGGACATGAAGGTTACTTTTATCTAACCTGGTCACCCAAGCTTCAAGTTATAACCAGTCCTGTTATGATAGTCAATTGAACTTTTTGTACACAGTTCACTCTATGCTATGTTTAGTTACTAACTCCGTAGCTGGGCTTCCTGTCTGAACTGCTCTGGCTGCTGCACTCTAGGCAGGTGAAATCCAGAGGGGAATAGGAGGTAGTTCCCCTGGGAGTAGTTAACCATATTCACCTGAGGGAAGGTTTAGGTGTGAAAGAATAGGATTACTACAGTAAATTATTTCTTTACTATATGATGAGACAAAAATCTTGGCATTTTAAGGGTGTCAGAATCTGAGGAAGAGGACATAATTAGTTTGCAACTGGAAACAAATTTGTAAAAGAGGGTTAAGTTACTCAAAGAGTTAAGTCTCAGAGGGAATAGGAAGAAGTTGGCTTACTTGAGGAGGTTATGCAGGGTGCATTCAGTTTGGGAAACTTCAGGGTAAGAAAAATGGACTGCAAGGCAGGTCATAGACTCTGGGGGCTCAGCAGGTAGAGGACAGGTTTGTTCTCAAACCATTTTTTAAACATGTCTCAATATTTCTGAATTTGCTCTACTTACAGTATTAGTTTGCTCTGAACACTTCAGTATTATTTGTCTAATGGAACCTTTTTTTCTGGATTATAAATCTGTAGCATCTCTGGATGAATTTACCTTTAAAAGACACAAAACTGAGCTAGTGTCAAGCTTTTGGCTGAATTTGAGTTCTTTTTTGAATAGCTTTAGGCCTTGAACTTGCAAGAAAATTTATGTGTACAAATATTTGCTCTTGTAACAATCTTCCAAAAATTTCATCCTAGCTCATCAGACTGTAAATGAATGGATATACATGTAGCTAAAAAATAACGATATTTGTGTTCTTGTTTCCTTACTCAGATCTATATCTGCAAAATAATTATTTCTTTTGCCATCTTGTAGCCAAAGTGGCTTTTGTTACTTTTCCACGGGTGAATTTTTAGTGTAAAACATACAACACTGAGGATACATACGGTATCTTTTTGTTCTGGAGAAAAGAGTAACACCATATCTGAAATATAATCTGCACAGGGATGGTTTTCCTACCCCTGAACAACACTTTCAGAGAGTGCAGACCAAACTTTGGACTAATAGGTGCCCTTGCTGATGTTATAACTGCATCTGTCTTGATTCTGGTATGAGCAGAATAAACTGCATTTACTGAAACCTGTGAGTTTTTCAGAATAGCTAAAAATATTGTTTCCACTTTTTATGGAGTACGTTGGAGAATGTTTAGTAAACACAAAGGTGTGGAAAGGATTTTGTGTTCATTCAGTGAACATAAAATACTCTGTGCTGAATGATCATTTTCAAGAATGAATGCTGTTTACAATGTTCAATAGGATTACACTGACTCTAGCTCATGTTTTCTTATTTGTTTTGATTTTTTAATTTCATTTAATCATATCAACATCATGTATTGCTCATTCTTTAAAAATTAACATTTTAATTAAACTGTACTGAAATTATTTCTTTGTAAATATTTACTCAGAAAGCTGTTTCACCAAGGTGAAGGACAGGAAACAGCTCTCTGCCATATACACTGAACAGCTATAGTTAGAAGTACTGCAAACCTAACAACTGTATCTATTTAGCAATAGAAGAAATGGTATGAATTACTGCAATATGAGGAAAAACAAAAAGCAAAGGAAGAAATGTTTTTCCTTCCAGAGATAATCTACAGGTTAGAAATATATCAATCTCAAAGGACAAAAATCAAACAGCTTTCTAAATAAGAGTCAAACTGGTATAACAGCATTAAGAAAGCCAACAAAACTAGCATGAAAAGAATTTACTCAGCTTCATTCCCCTTCCTTTAATCTAAATACTTTCCTTCTCTGCTTCTGCATAAAATGGAGTCCATGTAAAGATATAGTTATCAGTTATACCAGTGTATGGCTGCAATTCAGGAAAGCACTTAAGTAGGTGATTAACTTCAAGCATCCACTTACCCACTTTCCTAATTATGAACTTAAGCACATAGCAAATGTTCTTGCCTAGTTTTATGCTGTGCCTGTTGACTGCGACAGAGCACAGAGCTATCTGTGCTGGTTGGAAAGCAGCTTGCTCAGGGACTGGAGGCAGTCTGTAACCACAGCTGCCTGGCGTGCAGAGCGATTTCACTGACTGGCTTCCAGTCCTCAAGCTGCCTTGGTAAAGTCTGTTAAGTTATGCAGCTTGCAGTATACGCTTCCTTCTGTTAGCCTGCTCTAGCTTCTGCAGAGCAAGTTGCCTCTGTTTTCCCAAGGTCCTGCTAATTCCCTGCTAGGGAGAGTACTAATAGATCTCAAAATCAGAGGAATCAGATAGTAGCTCTAATTATGATTATGATTATGAAGACTAAAATATGATCCAAAAAGACCTTGCTCAGTAGCAGTTTCATTCTAGATGCTCTTAAATGTCTTTGTTTCTTTGCCTTTAAAGGTGTAAACGTATCTAGACTTTTGTTTTCGTGCGTGTCCAAGGCCGCTTGGAACCTGCCTATGTTTTACCTCAGTCTGACAGTGATCCGGGAACTGTTTCTCTACCAAATCCTCTAAGCAGCTTGATCTGGGAGGCATTCTCAGAGCATACCTAATACTTACTACAGGATTAGGACACTGACAAGATGCAATTGTAATGTTTTTTTGAAACCAATGCAAGGGAGCTTTTTCTGTAATGGCAGCTACCACTACCTGCAGACTGTCACCAACCATTTATGTCTTTAACATAAATGTCCTAATTTACCATTAGAGTTGGTCTCTCTCTTTCCTATCCAGTTTATCAAAAATTCCGTTCTGTATGGTGTCACAGTGTTGGTAGGGTGGATAGAGAGCACCTTCTCCCTCAAATTACTCACAGGTTCATGGTTATAGATAGTTCTTGAGAGGGATAGGTTTAAATCCCTACAGATGGAGCCAAGAGTGGAGTCTGGATCACCTGGTTGGGTTTCTTATTTAAGAGGTGAAGATGCATTGACAAGAAGGATTTGTCAAAGATATCCTGGAAGCCTAAGTCTCAAGGATGGCTTATCACTGAATATTTTGGGAAACCCATCAAATCAGAAGGTGAACCATTGGCAAGGGAGGACAAGATGTTCCACTAAATTATTATATACTTAATAAGAAGAGAAAAACTTCCTGCCATCTGTTTCAGTCACCATAGTGCTTATGATTTATGTTAAAAATCTTGGATTTGAGTAATTTATACATTTAAACATCAAATCTCCCATGGCACTTTTCTGGACAGAGTGACTATGTTCACATTAGCAAGTGGCTTTACCCATTGAACTTGTAGAGTTATACGTGGGTGACCAGATCTTATGTCTCCATTATTTATATTTTTGGAGGTTTACTTTGGTCTTGCTGTAGTCTAGCCCCATGGACTAGTTGTCCAACTAGTTGTTGCAGGAGCAGAAACTTTAGGTGTGCCTCTGGAAGCTTTTGCACTCAAAACCAGCTCTATAATGTGAAGTGGAGCATGGTTTGTGGTGATAAGTGGGAGACATGCTTGACAACATTAACTTTTGATTGAACTAAAATGCTAATGCAGGTAGTCCCAATATAATTTTCCTTCAGTAAAGATAATGATCGAATTCCCATTTAATGATAGTGAAATACCTTGTCTGACAGTGTTGAAACATAAGTGTGATTTTACTCATGACTTCAGGTATCACTTTGATTTATCTGAATGAACTAAATAATAATAAATTAAGAAATTATAGTAACTCCATACTGTCTCAGACCAAGTAATGAAGTAAATTACTAGATCATTAAGGTTTTTTTGGTTAGATGGATGCCTATTTTCTAGTATAGTGAAGAGATGGTCTTTTAGTATTTTTCAACATGCAAACACACAAAGGTTTTTTTCTAGTAAATATTCCTGCAAAAAACATCTCAGAAAACTTTTGGAAAGTCATTTTAAAGGCTTGCCTCTGGCATTTAACAGTTCTTTGATTTATTCTTTGGTCTTTAATACTACACCACAATGGAGTACAGTGTCAGCTGGTTGTTATTTAAAATTAAAAAAACCTCTGTCCCCTCAGATTTTGTGCTTGAAAATGACCAGTTGAATAAACCACTCTGGGTAAACATTTCTCAGTTCCAGTGATCTGCCACCATCTTCACGGTTGGCAATACTTAAAAGTAGAAGGGAAAGCAAATTCAAGGCTGTGTATTACCATACTCATTATAAGCGGGTGCTTAAGCCTATGTTGTGTTCAGCTGTACAAAGCATGTTCCTAAGTAGTTTCTTGAATGAATTTAGCATGGTTAGTTTAGATGTCTGGCCAAGCAGTAGCTAAAATGAAGTAGCAAGACTTCTGACTTCAATAGAGTTGGTAGGGTTGAGGACACTTGCACTGATCTTATATCATAATTAAAAACTGGGGTAAACAGTGCAAATCTACTCCTGACTATAAATGCAGTTTATGTGAGCTTAATTTTAACCACATTATTTGTAATCTCTTATTTCTTGGTTCTATATTCTTGCTGCTCTGCAAGAGAGCTCATTTCACTTAAGTTAACAGGATATTTGCTCAGATATCCTGTTAGTGTAAACCCTATGGCTGTTAAAACCCTCATCTGCTGTTTGGAATTGTAATTAGTTCATTTAAAATGTTTCAAAGACATGCAAAAAGTGCAGACATGATTTCAACATAAAAAAGACTCACAAGTCTGCTTAAAGTTTGATGTGAGGATGGAGTGTCAGCATTAAATGTCAGCTGGGTTATTGAAGATTTTGATACTATAATTGGGATTTTTCAGTGCATTTTATTGTAGTGAATATGCTAGGGAATGCTCAAGTGTATATGAATCATCAGTGTACTATCAAAAAGATAAAAAGTAAATAAGTACTCATATAAGTAAAGCTATAAGTCATAGAAGACATAGGTAATTGTATACCTAAAAGTAACATCCTTGCTGCAAATTTGTCGCTTAGTCATAACTCCATTACCTCTCTCTCCAGGTTCTCACTAGAGCTATGATGGACATTAATTTTGCACATGCTGCTCTCAGTAATACCGTCATCTTCTTCACTTCTATCAGATAATTGATTTGATTTAGAAGATTTTTATTGTATTGTGCCTGAGAAATAGAAAGAACTTCACTTTCTATATTCTTGCTCTCAAACGAATGCCAACATAGTATAGGGCTGTTTACTGTTGCTTCTTCTCTTCTAGTTTCAGTTCTGGTAGCTAGCAACTACTGTCTTTCCACACAAGCTATAAAGCCTTGTCTCTCATCTTGCATCGACCATGTCTCGGTCACTCTATAGCCCAATGTATTTTTGTACAAACATACATAATTATGTTTAAGACTTGTGGAATATTACTCCAGTGTTAAGGGGTTGCATTTATTTCTAAATTTTATTACAGGAAAATTCAGGCAATCTTTTGAAATTTGATTGATTAATGTTATAGACTAACTAAATTGGCAGTTAAGATACAAACATCATTATTTAGTCCTTAAAATATGAGAATACAAATTGAGGATTTTATTTGAATTTTTGTGGTATCAGTGCTAAGAATAAATGAAACATTAAGTATATATTAAAACATTGACTAGCTCTTTAGAAGTATATTTAACAAAGAGGCACAATTAGTGCCTTAGAGTTCTACTCTTATATGGGGAGGTGGCAGGTTATGTCTGTCTGGTTTTCTAGTATAACCGTACTGCAATTTAATACAGTGCTGTCACAAGCCAACATATGAGCCTTTAGGGACCGGGTAGTAACTGGAGATGGCAGTGTGCAATATCACCCCCATCAGTCTCCTAACTTCTCTTTCTATCCTTGACAAGACCTACACATTTCTGTAGTGCTGGTGGTAGAGACAAAAGGGCCTGGACTGGAGGGCTGAGCGGAGATGACCTTATTGGCTCTGTGGTTCCCAGAACCTCTTCAAAGCTCTTCTAGCACATACCAGAAAACTTCCAATCCATTTGCAAAACAGGGCTGAAAAGACCAACAAAAGGAAATGGCTGTTTATTATGTAAATTTATCTCATTCTTAGGTGTTACACCTTGTTAATTTTATTTGGCATATGTCATTCTCATTGTTTAATCTATTAAACAAGTAATGTTTGAAGAAATGAAACCTGGAAGTCAAAGCATTTTATATTGTGTCATAAACTGTCTTTGTGGCGAGTAAAATAATTTTTACAGATGAGCAGTGTTTCACTACCATTGTGAAAGAAGAATCAGAATAAATTGTTTATTTTATTTTTAAAAATAAGTTTCACATATTTTTCTTTTAGAATTCACTAAAAAGTAAGCTTTGTAGATAAGGTTTCATAGGTAACATTCTTTGATATATACTTAAAAAAACCCCAAACACAAACTAATGCAGTACTTTGAGCTCCATAGTTACTTATTATGTTCCAATAACACTTTAAAATTTTAAAGATGAAAACTGATGTAAGATATAAGTTGTTAAATACTTTAATTTTATCTGCATTTTTTGTGTCAAAAATAATTTTAATATTAAAGGACAACTGTAGACTTCTAATGACTTGAATACAGTTTGACTGTTTTCATGAAGTGCTCTGTGGGATGTCAGAATATTTAATTCAGGATGTTAAAAACATCCCAAAATGTCACAATAATTATATCACAGCAGGCAATTAAAACACTGGAAAATGCCAACTGACTAAGTGTGTTCTCTGTTATTTAGGAAACTAATGAGTGAGTGACACATAAAGCAGAAAATACAAATTATAACCACAGAATCCAATAGACATTATAATTAATTTTAATATAAAATTCATATAAAAAGAAAGCAACCTGTCTTTACAAAAGCAAATAAATACTTATTTAAGCTGCCATTTGAGCTTTAGGGTCTATAATTCCCTAGGAGAAAAAAATTGTTTTTATGTTTACCCTTCATTATTTAGTTAATTAGTTATATATTTGTGTTATGACACTGTAACATGGGCTTAGTCATGAAGCTCTTACTAACTACAGTGGTTCCATTCACTGTGCTGCAATAGTCTCTGCCAAATTCTCTGTGTGTCCTTAAATTAGTTTAAGGGCAGCTAGGGAAGATCTGTGTGCTTGAAGGGTGGAAAATATAACTCCCTTCACAGCAGGTCAGAGGCACTGTAAAATCTGCATTGACTCAGGGAAGTTACAGCACAAGCAAGGGTGCTGATTCCTAGCCTGAAAACAATAGAGGCCTGGAGTTCTCCTAGTAGCATTCTTGCATTTGAATGGTAATGGGTTAATCAAAGAAGCAATGCAATAAGGGAGAGATGCTTTTTATTTAATTTGTACAGGGATTTAATCCATAACTATTAAACCAACATCCTATTACAGCAGACACTATGGAAATTAACTCATCCTATTCAACTTAGGGGAAAGAAGTACATGTCTATTTAGAAGAAAAGAAGAAGAAAAAGGAGGGATTTAATAAAAATGACAATAGGTAATTATTCTCATTAGTTAATGAGGCTGAAATAACTATTATTACTGCAAATGAATAGCTCAAATAACAGAAAAATATACGAAGTACCAGGCAGAAAAAGAAACTGAGAAAGGTGGCTGAGCAACCCCTGTCACTGATCCTGTGCAAAGCTACAGTGGGCAACAGTCTGTTTGCTCCATTTTAAGGTTTTCTGTGGCAACCATTATTACCTGGGGATCCAACAGCAGTTTGACTGGTGTAAGTCATCATTGCTACTGAAGGGCACAGCCGTAGTTGTTTATTCTTGCCCCTTCCCTTGAACACACATGAACATTCATGCAGCTGCAAGGTGAACAGGATCTGTCACAGATTTGGTTAGGAACAACCCCTTAAATTAATTTTCATGGAGATGAAAATCTCTGTCTGGTGCACTGTGTGTCTTCCTGAGTGCTAGTGCTAGCACAAGAGAGGAGCCAGGAACTGGGAAGGGGGGAAGGAGACAGGCTCAACCCCTTCAGCAGTAGTGTGGATCTACACTGATTTAAACTAATTGGGGAATCATGACATAAAGCGTCATTTTGCATTCCCAATTGCAACAGTTCAGACAGAATAAATTATTGCTGCATTGACCTGAGCACTGGAAATGTCAGTACTTAGCACTCTTTTAAAATTACTACCCTTTTACAGTTTCTTGACATGAAATAATTTGCAGATTTCTGTAACAGAGCTGCATGCACTGCATATCTTAAAGCCATCTCAGGAGAAAGAGTAACAGTTAATAGCTCCCATTGCTTGTACTTAAAAAAATAAGCAGTATTTTGGATTTCCTTGGATTATTTTTACACGTCCAGAGTTTTGGCTCTGGTTAGGGATGAGTTTCCTTTTTTGTACCTGGCATCATGTGGTGGTCAGTGATCACTCAGCTCTTACAACGCTTGCGTTGTGTGTTATTTTCCTTCTGGCTCTACATTTATGTTGTTTCTTGGGCAGATTGTTGAGATCTGATGCCTGACTCATTACACAGCCTTTGAGCACCACTTGTTTCTGGTAGACCTTGAAAAGCAAGAATTTTAGGCCAACTGATTATCTTTGCTACTACTTCTGGAAGAAAAATGCACTCTACTCTTCTGTCTAGTTTTGAGTCAAACTGAAGGGGAGAGGTTGAAATCTTGTCTTTCCTCATTTGATTGCTGTTAGATAAGTGTACATATCACACCTGCCTGAAGGGTGATTCCTATTCTCATTGAAGTCTGACCCAGTGCCCTGAAACAGACCCCAGTACCCTGGAGGTCTAAAGGCTAAGTAGCTGAGGCATAAAAAATGATGTTCTTCCATGTCTTCACATACAGACTAAATGAACTGTTTCCAGTGTGTCAGCTCAAATAAAACTGAGACTCCTAATTCTGTCACTTTTATCTGTATAGGTCCCTTTTTTTTGGTTACAAACACCTCCAGGAGTGGGATTTTTTTTTTGAGTCTTCTTGTGATAGTTATATTTGAAAAGTCATGGCAGTCTGGTGAAGTTCCCACTGACTGGAAAAGGGGAAACATCACCCCCATTTTCAAGAAGGGAAAAAAGGAAAACCCGGGCAACTACAGGCCAGTCAGTCTCACCTCTGTGCCTGGCAAGATCATGGAACAGATCCTCCTGAAGGGTCTACTAAAGCACATGGAAAATGAGGAGGTGATTGGTGGCAACCAACATGGCTTCACCAAGGGCAAATTGTGCCTGACAAACTTGGTGTCCTTTTACAATGAAGTTACAGCATTGGTGGATAAAGGAAGAGCAATTGACATAATCTACCTGGACTAGAGAAAAGCTTAACATCCTGGCCTCCAAATTGAATAAACATGGATTTGATGGACAGGCCACTTGGTGGATAAGGAATTGACTGAATGGCTGCACTCAAAGAGTTGTGATCAACAGCTCAATGTCCACATGGAGACTAGCAATGAGTGGTGTTCCTCAGGGATTTGTACTGGGACTGGTGTTGTTTAATGTTTATCTTGCTGAGGGATTGAGCACACCCTCAGCAGGTTTGCATATAACACCAAGCTGTGTGGTGTGGTCAACACTCTAGAGAGAAGGGATGCCATCCAGAGGGACTTTGACAGGCCTGAGAGGTGGGCCCATGCCATCCTCATGAAGTTTAACAAGGCCAAGTGCAAGGTTCTGCACCTGGGACAGGGCAATCCCAAGCACAAATACAGTCTGGGTGGAGTATGGATTGAAAGCAGTCCTGAGGAGAAAGCCTTGGGGGTGCTGGTTGATGAAGAGCTCAACATGACCCAACAATGCACGAGTACAGCCTAGAAAGTCAACCATATCCTGGGCTGCATCAAAAGGTGCATGGCCAGCAGGATGGGGGAGGTGATTCTCCCTCTCTGCTCCGCTCTTGTGAGATCCCACCAGGAGTACTGTGTCCAGCTCTGGAGATCCCAACACAAGAAGGACATGGACCTATTGGAGTGGGTCCAGAGGAGGGCCACCAAGATGATCAGAGGGCTGGAACATGTCTCTTTTGAGGACAGGCTGAGACAATTGGGGTAGTTCAACCTGGAGAAGAGAGGGATCTGAGGACACTTTAATGTGGCCTTCCAGTATCTGAAGGGGGCCTACAAGAAAGCTAAGGAGGGACTTTTTACAAGGGCTTGTAGTGATAGGATGAGACATAATGGGTTCAAACTGGAAGAGGGTAGATTTAAATTAGAAATTAGGAAGAAATTCTTCACTCAGAGGGTGGTGAGACACTGGCGCAGGTTGCCCAGGGAAGTTGTGGATGTTCCAGCACTGGATGTGTTCAAGACCAGGTTGGATGGGGCCTTGCACAAACTGGTGTAGTGGAAGGTGACCCTCCCCGTGGCAGGGGGATTGCAACTAGATGATCTTTAAGGTCGTTTCCAACCAATATCATTCTATGATTCTATGATAATTAAAACCCCTCAAACATCTTCAAACCTTAGATATTAGGAATTCTTACATCTAACATGGATTTTACTTATTTACTCAGCTCCATAGTTTGATGTTTTTTGGTTTATTTCATTAAGGAGAGCATTAAATAAACAGAGAAAGCCATATTCCATGAGATCTCTTAAAATGGCAGACAAGAAGCACTTGTGTGAGAACTCTGCAATGCCTTCAACTTCACTATTTCTTTTGCCCTTCAGGACTTACTTTGCATCTGTTCTGCTGTTGGGAACAACTATGGGTAAGGTACATCTAAGGAAACAATGAAAACAGCAATCCTACTTTTTAAGCTGTTTTTTTCTGTGTTTCTCTATATTAATCCAGAAACATTTCACTTTGTTTCAAACACTGAAGCAGAACTGATTTTTTTTTCCTGAAGTCTGTCTTCCCGAAGTCTTTCATTTTCCCCCTGAAGACAGAATTTCAGGCTACTTTGCAATGATGCCTGTTACTCCTTTTAAACAGGTTTATTTTTCCCCCTTTGCTATGAAAGGATAAGTCTTGCAGAGAACCTTGAAAGAAGAGAGTTACAGAAACCAATTTAATAGGTAGAAATTACCAAACTGTCATTTCCTTGAAAAAGAAAATTTGGACAGACAAAGATTATACTCATTATTATGAAGCACTTTTCAGTCACAAAAGCGTTAGAAGAGGTATTTATAGCTGACCTTTTAAGATTCATAATTCCTTTCAGTGGAGAACTATAGAATTTTGTACTAAATGTTTTATTACATTCTAATAGTTAAAAATGACACATACTTTTTATAACAGAAGTTCTAAAACAATTTTTAGAAGACCATTGAAGTAATAGCATAATATGTGAGCAATTCTTATTGTTTAAAAAGGTGAAAGAACTCTGAAGATATTTTCAGGATAAGGTCAAAGGTAAAATATCATAAATAAATAAATAGCTTGAACTTTGTACTTTTGCTACACAACAGAAATTTTTTCCTGTTGTCCTGAGGGAAGAAAAAAAAATGTATTTTTTTCTTCTTGCAGAAGCATGGCTTCAAAGGTTTCAAGAAAAATATGGAAGCAGAAAACTATAAAATAATCATTGTTTCTGAAAAACAGTAAAAAAATTATAACATCTTTGGTTTAAGAAGCACTGTGAAAGACTGATTTTTCAGAAGTGAACTTTCTTTCTTTCTGTTATATTTGTTTCATATTTTTCCCTAGTTGAACCTGCTTTTCTAAAACCAAATTTGAAGTAGAACACCAAGCTGCAAGCTGGTATTCTGCAAATGTGTATGAATGACTGTACTCACAGGAACTAAACCCCTTTTAGTGTTAGCTGGGTTACTCAATACAGATAAAGTTATAGCCATTAAGCTATAATAATATTTTATCAATGTCCCACATGCTTTTACCTCTCAGTTCAGGTAGCTATAAAGTGAAAAAAAAAAGTGCCCACAAGCATTAATTTAGATTTACTAGATGCCTTAGGAAGTTTCACTACCTAAATTATTGGTACCTTACTGTCTTTTTAGGTGTATTAATCTTCTATGGTTTAAAGAAATAATATGTTTTACAAATTAAAACAGTCCTAAAATGCTTTATAGGAAAATATTCAATTCCAGTTAATTAATTTTAATATAAATTCCCAAAATTATTTCCAGCTATTTTTACTTTCTTTTCTGCCAAAATATCCATGAAAAAGAAAATCTATAGCAGCGTTATACCATAAAAACAATGGCTTCAGTTCTTGAATTGAAATAAATACATTTTATTAACAATTTTGTAAGCAAAAGTTGCGCTGAAATTAACTCTCTCGGGTTTTTTTTTTTTCCTGTTCTGTGTGTGACCAGATGTCATGGAAGAACATTTTAAATCACTTAAATCACTTGTTGCAGAATCCTGACTTGGGATCCTGTGGATCCTCTTAAAGAATCACTGTCAAAGATATTTTTAAAAGTCATTTTAATATGAATTTGTAAAAGTTCAACCTAATGAAGTTTGATTGCAAGGCTCACTCTATTAGAAGAAACATACAAAGAACTATCCCAGTTTGTTGGGGAATGAGTAATTATGGATCCTACATAACTCTGAGATAGCAGCAATTTAATATGTATTAGCATTATTACAGTAACAGTATTAGGTTATGTAATTTTAAACAATATTAAATCATCAGCCAATTATTGGAGTGATTTACTAAAATTTATTATAGCAACTTGGTTAAAGATTCAAGAATGGCAAGATTCACACAAGATGTACAATAGAGTTTCCTAAATCAAATCATATACACAGATGCACACACATACAGATACAGTGAATAAATTGTATACACAAACATACACGTGCACACAAAGATGATGGTTAAATCATACACACAGAGATATAGAGATTAAATCTTATACACAAACACAGATATGCATACAAACATAAAAGTTAAATCATACATACAGACACACACAGATACAGAGGTTAACCTATGGCCAAGACTTTTCTCCTGCTGCACTTGCAGTAAATTGTTACCAAGATATTTTCCTACTGCACTTGCAGTAAATCATAGTGAATTACTCACTTTTCTCTGGCACTTGCCAGTGGATGATCATTGGTACCTCCAGAAAATCTACCCAGAGTGTCCCAGCTCTGGGGGAGATACTAGGCCACAGTCTGCTGAGATCCCAAAGTGCTCAATGGGCCTCACTTAGGATTGATATTTATAAGACTGCAAGACGATTGACTTTGGTTGGTACTTTTCCATTGTAGTCATTATTCTTGTCAGGCAATCTTGGCACCCTTCAGAGTGGATACCTTCACTTCACTTCTGATAAAAAACAATAGTACAATGTTGACTGGGACTGACATCACAATACGGCCCAGGGAGGGTCTGCTCCATCACACCAGAACACTGCAGATAAAGCATATGTATTTTTAAATTATACATTAGATTAAAAATTGAATATCTAGTTCTGTCATCTTCTGAAGAATTATTTTTTTCAAATATGTGATTATCGAATTGTGAAACCAAGTGTGTTAAATCTAGGTGAAGGTCTAATAGACCATGCATCCTTGACCATGGACCTGAGCAACCTCTGTATTTCTACTTTCTCTTTTGTCATCTAGAACTGGATGAAAATTCATCATCATAGCGTTTTCCAAATAAGAAAAAAAATCTTTCATTGAAATTAATAATTTTTGTTCTACAGCTTTTTCGAAAAATAAGAACTTTGTAGGTTTTTGGGGTGATTTTTTGCTTGCTTGCTTGTTTTTGTTTTGCTAAGGGATTGTAAAAGGAACATAGCAAATGAGAGAACAGCATTTCGGGAATATTTGTTATTTCCAATATTGGTAGCCTTCTGAAAGAGAAATTTGCAGGAAGGAACAAACACATAAAAAATAATTTCTGCAAAACTACAAAGTACATTAGTACAGGTGCTGCTATGTCATGATTGTGGGGAGCACAAAACTCCACTAGAAATGTCAGCATTAGGAGGGTAGAGCTTGGGACAATTGGTTGGAATATGAACTGTAGATTCCTATGGTCGTAACTGAAACACACAAAATCCAATTAGCTCTTTTAAGGCTGAAAATATCAGCACATTCCTGAAAAGAGATTACAGAGGTGCACACCCAACATGGGACTTGAAAGACACCTGCATGTTCTTTGACAGACTTGACACTCCTACCAGTTTTATATCTGTCTCAGTCCCAATATAATTTTCAATGAGGAATAAATTTCATTTCAAAAAGGGAATTAATCCCTAAAAGCAGTGTGTTTATTAGAAACAAACATGGGAAGACATGATAGTTGCCTTCAGGAACCATATACATGAATCAGTGCAGTCAGTGGCTTGTTTTACACTTGGGCCAAGGTCAGAGGATGCAGATCTTCAGAATCAAGGCAGTGTAATTAGGTGTCAGGTACCTCTTTCTGAACCCTCTTAACCATCTGAAGTCCAGATTCTGAATCTCTCTCATGTAGCTTGTGCCTAAGAGTTTATTAATATTTAATTAGGAGTGTGCAAATAATGACTGCTTCATTTTGGGGGCTACACTGAAAAATTTAAGGTGGGGGAAAGAAGTCATGTGAACAGTAAAACTAGTGGAGACTAGCTATTGGTTTGTAAGTGTCTTAAACCTCTCTCCCTCATCTCACAGAACACCCTGGTTTTTCCAAGCTCCTAAATCATTTCCATGTTTGTCGGGGCATGTAGCAGCTCATGGTTTAGTCCCAGTTGCTGTCTGGGTAACAGAAAACTGCTGGAGTTACACTGTCTTGCTTTAAATAGGGACGTGAATTTTGGTCTATTCACCAAACAGTTGTCAATTATCAGACACATTTGTAGAAATTTGTATCTTCATATAGTCTCATTTAAAGTGGTCAGTGGGATGAAAAGCTATTGGAAGACGTGGAGTACAGAAGACAGTTGACAGTACTGTTCCATAAACTTCATTTACTTAGGAAATCAGAATAAAATTGATGTGGGAGGGCTCAGGATAGAAATTGGGACATACAAAAAGTTTCTTAGGTGAAAAAAGTAAAAAATCTTATTAGTTTGAAAAGCATCCTTTTATGTTGTTCAGGTCAGGTAAAATAGCTGAATTGAAATGAAATATGTGATTTCTGGGTTATTTTACATCTCATAAATTGCATCTGTTTCAAAATAAATACATAGTTTGTAAATAAAAATAACAATTCTGATAGATAATGTTTGATATACTCAATTCTGCCCTCCCCCCCATTTCTTTTTTATTTTTCACCAGCTCTACTACTTATTCAATTGCCTTCATTAACTTTCTGTAGAATTTAGATTTGATACTGTAAGTGGTCTAATAATTGTTTCAGTCATTACATTATCCATGCATAGATCATTTACTTGGCCACTTTTTGGTGATTTATGAGACATACTATGTTTGTGATAATGTCCTTTGACTTCATCCTAATATGAGTAATCGTCTGCTTATTTAGGGAGTAGGTCTCTGAAATCTCCAAATCTCTTGTTTGCTATGATTTGCCTTGATCTGGCCTCTTAACCCAACCTGCCTCTTCTGTTCTTCCACTGCTCATCTTTCTGTTGGCAGAAACAGAGAGATATGAAAGGCAAGAAGATCGAATTAGCCCCGACCATGGAAAGTAGGTCAGAAAGCAGTGATAGATTTCTAGTGTTTTCCAGTCTGAAAGCTATTCAACTGTAAAAACCTTAGTGTATTAGTTTTTAGGCTAATTAATGTTTTAGTAAAAAATCAACCCCCTAATTTAATTACTGATTCTTTCACATTTTGACCCTCATTCATTTCCTATAACTCTAAGAAATCATCACTGCAGCTGTACATAAACAATGGGGAAAAATACACATTGCTGGGATTTCCCCTCCTGTGCACTGATGACGTTATTCCTGAGAGACTGTTGTGAGTTCATTACCTGTTAAACCAACTCCTTTTCTGTCTTTTCTCTTCAAGTGATTTTAAATATAAAAAAGTAATCATTTTTCTGGCGATGAACTCCTGCTACAACTGATGATAATACAAATTTGAAGAGCACTCATTTAATGTGAAAAGGTGAAGATATTAATCTAGCCTTGAGAGGTTTCAACAACCCTTTTCTTCCTTAATGTCCTCTCCTTGTGAACTAAAAGACTTCAGCTGGCTTTGGCAGCGCTATTCCTATGCATGGTCTTTCAGTAGGGAATTAGCAGGGCTGCTTAGGTAAACGGCACAAATAAATAACTCTCACAGTTGGAAGGCTAATGGCATACAGTGAGCAATCATTAGAAAAAAATCTAGTGTCGCGTTAATAACTGGAAGAAGCAAAGGCAGTTTAATCCATAACTTCTGGCTATTTACAAGTACCAGGTCCAAGACTTTCCAGCAAATCTATCTAGAGCAGGCTATCCAAAGCATTAATTGAGCACTGAAATAAATTCCTTGATTTTCATTGTTAGAAGAACAATCTCTGATTTTCTGTGCTGAATAACCACTTCAGGCTTGCTTTGTTTCCACTGTCACAAGCAATATTTTTTTTGGCACTGCAAACTGTAAAACCGGTAAATTGCTGTCATTAAGTAATTGTGCTCTCTGTGTGACCAAGGCAGCCAGTCTCTAACCTGCTTCAGTCCTGTACCCTTTTGTATCTCTGTGTGACACGTGTCATGCCAGGTTCAGCGATGGGAGCATTGTCTGCTAGAATTTGGAGAAAAACCATCACTTGCTTCACTCAGGATAAATAAACAATCATTGATCTGCCCTGGATTCAAAAGGAGAATGCACACAAGGCAATTTCTGCCTCTTTCAAGCTGCCTTTTAAAACAGTGAATACTTATGAGATATTTTTAAATGACAGAGCAGCAAAAAAGTGGAATGGCTTCTGCGTTGCTCCTGGCAGGTTTGTACTCCATTCTTGAGCCTGTGTCCTCGTTGCCCAGGGAACCAGGGCACAAGGCATCTCTGCCCAGCACCCGCTTCAGCTGTCAGGTTGTTAGCAGAATTTAGCGTGGTGTCTTTTACAATGATTGAAAAGTTCCATAATTTATTTATTTATTTTAATCTGTAGAAGAGATTAAATATGTCTGCTTTCAAGTAGTTTATGGCTGAAGAGTGCATTTTGGAGTGCAGTTAGAGAAGACCAGCTGGGGGATGGATGTAGTTTGGGTTGAGTTAGTCACTGTGAGTACTCAAAAGCTTACTGAAGCTTTCCTGACTGCTGCGAAAAATATTTGAATGCTACATCCAGAATTCAAGTAGCAATGAAGGAGTAACTGCAGTCTTTCATCCACATGTTGTTCTGATATATATATAAAAAATTCCTTTAGATTTACCATCTTACAGGAAACTTTGAGAACAAGCAATATGAAGTGTATGTGTTAGTGAGGGTTTTGTTGGAAGGCTCAGGGTGGCTGAGTGCCCTTTGCTTGTGGCACTCGCTCCAGTGCCATTATTAATATTTACAGAAGGTGGCACCTACAACTTTCAGTCTTTATAGGAGGCAAAGTCTTTGTCTCAAATTTATGACCCACCTCAGAGAAATCCACCAGTACTGCACATAATCTAAGAGCTTAACTAAGAAATACTGTTTAAACTTTTTTCAGCTTTGCTAATTTATTTAGGTAGCACTTTTTTCTTTTCAGTCTGTGAAGCTATAGTACTCTATCAATGTAATAAACAACAGGATACATATATTGGAATTGACACAGTGGATCAAACCTGTAGCCAGACTTTTCCAATAACCAGTGATCAATAGTAGAGATTGAAGAAGATGGTACCAAAAGCTCAAATAAGCAGCTACACTAAAACATTTCCCATACATTAAATGCCATCCTAACTTCTAATACACAGTGATTGGTTTAAATCATGAGTATAACTTTTTCTCTAGATCTTTCAGTTAAAAGTTTTACAGTATCATCAATTAATGTATATTAGAAACTCTGTCCCCAAATATGTAGTCCTTTACTGGATTTTGTTAGGTTGTACCTTCTTCTGTAATAAGCTACATGGAAATTTCTGACTTTATTCTGTCAATTTTGGTTTTGTCATTGTTCTGGTAAATTCATTCCCTTTTATTTTGTGACTTTTATTTCCAATTTGAGGGGAGAAGTGAGGAGGAGGTGGAGAAGGAAAAATGCACTTAACCTGTAAATCTGAAGTGCTCTGTGAAAGAGATAAACTGTGATTCATTACTTCAGAGGAAGACACAGTGAATGACAGTTAGAAACCTGCTTGCCTGCTCTGACTCAAGAAAGCTCTAGCAAAATCTCCAGGACAGTTTGGCTGTTTATGTTCTGCCTCATTAGATCATCCTGTGCTCTCTGTGTGAAATGCAAAGCTTCAAAATGGGCTAAAAGTATTCTTTCTAAAAATGCATGTTTTTATTATATGACTGATGACTCTCTAACTAGGAGATTTATTGCAAATGCTTTAAAATTTTTGGGAGAAGCTGAAATCTCAGTACAATGCAATAATCTACAAGTTATGGTCATTTACAAGACAGTATGCTGAGAACAGCATGACCTAGCAGTGAATATTTCCAGACCTGACCTAAAATATTTTAAAATCTTTTTTCTGATATCTAATAAAGGGATAGGATAAGGAAGGAAATTGCATATATTTTTATATATAGTATGCACATGAATCTGTTGAAAGCCTCACACAGATACAGGATAATGAATAAACTAGGTGAATGACAAAGGCTCTAACTGTGAAAAGGTAATAAAATATGTTCTTCCAAAATACAGCAGAAGAATTTGTGCTTGCGTGTGTGTGGATGGGAAAGGGTGGAGAGAGAGAGGAATAAAGATTTTATTGGCACTTCTTAGAAGTTACACAACTCATTCTTTGTGAGGAATGTACTCTTCCCATAATCATGGCTATAAAACCTTTTATCATTATGTGTCCTGTATCTATTTGATGGTCTTTTCATGTCGCTGTCTTTAATTGCATAAAACAGAAAAAGATGGATGCAAAATAAGATGATGTAACTGTTTCACAAGTTACACAATTTAAGAGTTACACACTAATTATACAAGCTCTGGATTAACAGTTTTATATAATTCATCTTTGGAGCCTGATTTGCATTTCAAGAAAAATCAATCTCAAATAATCTTATAATGTATCTCTTCAGAAGAGCAACTGAATACTTAGCTTAGCTGAGGAGCTAAGAAAACTCAAATCGACTTTGGCCAATACTTTTCTAAGGAATTTGAATGGACAAGGAATTCCCAACATACCTTGTCCTACAGGAGCTGGTCTTCAGCAAGTGACTTTGATGCTGCTTGAAGATCAATAGCACTCGATATA